>JAOEFI010015277.1:0-19025 GCA_034621735.1 Anopheles plumbeus | reverse complement strand
AAATATACAAAAGTTAACAAAATTACTAATCCAGCACTGTTAAGTACTGTAGAAAATGGAAGAGGCAAATCTCCAACGCTACCGATTCCATGATAAAAATTACTTGAATTGACCATAATTATAAATTTAAAAAACATTTTAGCATTTTAAATACCTCTATTTATTCGTTACGATATGTAGTTATGGAAGGTTTAATCCTTGTAGTAACAACTGCACTATTTGCTGGTCTTACGACCATTGCTGTTCTTTCGTTGTTAACCAACAACCCAGAAAGAACTGTTTTAATTGCAAAATATGGTACACCTTTTGGTGCAGGTATCTTACTTACCGCAGCTTTTTTCGACTTGCTTCCACACGGAATAGAAGAAGAAGGAGCAGTAGTGCTTAACGGTGCGTTAGGGGCGATAGTTTTATTTTTCTTTTTGGAAAAAGCCTTTAAAAATTTTCACCATCACCATGAAGAAGATCAATCAGAAAAGAAAAAATCAGGACAGGGTTGGTTAATCCTATTTGGTGAAGTATTTCACAATTTGATAGACGGTTTAGCACTTGGTTCAGCTTTTTTAATAAGTACAGAAACTGGATTTTTAGCTACCTTGGCATTAATTTCTCATGACCTACCTATGAAATTAAGCGAATTTTCAATTCAACTTAAATCTGGTTTTACAAGAGTAGAAACTATTAAGCGAAATATTTTTGCAGCTTTTGCAACAGTTATTGCTGCAATTTTTGCATATCAGTTTGCATCAAATCTTGAACTACCTATGGGTTATTTATATGGTGCTATCGCTGGTTTCTTCATTTATATTGCTCTCAGTGATATTGTGCCAACAATTCACTCTTCTGAAGAAAAAACAATTGGCCTCCAAACAATATTTCTTTTAATCGGTTTAATATCTGGATTTACAATTGCATCATACCTTCATTCTTTTATAGATTCAGAAACAGAAGCAGATCACGATCACGAGGAAGTATTAATTCAGGAAAGCAATCTTACTAATGAAAATTCTAGTGATAACATTTCATCTGAACTGCTCCCTGCTTATGAAGCAATTGGTTGTACAACAGTTCTTAATAACTTGAACGAGTTGGAAGTCTACACGGTTGCAATTGAGAGACCATTTCCAGGAGAAGTTATTAATGGTAATTATGAAGTTATAGGTTGTTCCTCTGCTTTTGAGGCAACTGTTATTTGGGAATTATTAGACCAATATGGAAATATTGTTGATACTTACTTTACGAATGGTGGAAGTTTTGAGGTAGATAAGTTTAGTTTTAACTTGAACACAACAGAGTATGTTGATGGTAAATATTTTCTAAGAGTTATGGAAACAGATCCATCTGATGGAGAAAGTAGTCTTATGTTGGATCAAACACTACTCCCGATTTATATAAATAACAATATTGAAGAACCAAAAGAGGAAGTAAGTGTTGAATATTTCAAAATAAGCGTTGAAGAAACTGTTCCAGAATTATTGCAAGTTATTGAAGTAGAGCTTGATACTAAAGCTGTAATTCAGATTGAATCTTCAATTGATACAGAGCTACATTTTCATGGCTATGATATTTATTTAAATGTTAAGTCTGATGAAGTTACAGAAATTGCATTCGACTTTAATATTGCCGGTGAGTTTGAAGTTGAAGACCACGAAGGTGGTTATGAAATTGCAAGAATAATAGTTAAGCCGTAATCTTTAAATAGTATTGAAAAAAAAGCTATATTCCCAAGAAAAAGTAATTGAAGCATTTAAAGAAAAAAATATAAGTATTGATGTATTAAATTTAAGTGTCTCAACAAAAACTTCTCAAGAAGCAGCAGACGCTGTTGGTTGTAGTTTATCGCAAATAGCTAAGTCGATTATTTTTTATGAAGTTGACCAAAAAAAATTAGTTCAAATTTTTGTCTCTGGTCCTAATAAGGTAGATTTTGGAGTCTTTCAAAAAAATACAAATTTAAAAATTGAAAAAGCTGACGCAGAGTTCGTAAGAGAAACAACGGGTTTTGCAATTGGAGGAGTAGCACCTTTGGGCCATACCAATGACCCTTTATTTTATTTTGATGAAACACTTATTGAATTTGATGAAGTTTGGTGCGCAGCTGGCACGCCTAGCTCACTTTTTAAAATAAAAACTACTGATTTATTAAGAGCCTGTGAACCAAAAGTAGTCCCAGTTTGTTAATTCAAATCTGTAAATAATCATATATTCACTTACTACCTAATATTGACAACATGAATAAAATTATTTCATCCAAAAATTTAACAAAAACTTATGGAGAAAAAGAAACAAGTGTTATAGCTTTAGATGAAATAAATATTGAGTTTGAAGAAAACCAATTTACAGCCATCATGGGTCCATCAGGCTCTGGTAAATCAACCCTTCTACATTGTTTAGCTGGATTAGATAGGCCGACTTCTGGTCAAATATTTCTAAAAGGTACAGATATTTCAACCCTTAATGACAAACAGTTAACAAAGATGAGAAGAGATAGTTTTGGTTTTATATTTCAAGCATTTAATTTAATTCCAACATTAACAGCAGAAGAAAATATCTCTCTACCAGCTTCAATCTCTGGAAAAAAGCCAGACCAAGAATGGATAAAAGAGGTTGTTAAGGCTGTTGATATTGGAGACAGACTAACGCATCGTCCAAATGAACTTTCTGGAGGACAACAGCAAAGAGTTGCAGCTGCTAGAGCTATGGCAACAAAGCCAGAAGTAATTTTTGCTGACGAACCATCGGGAAATTTAGATTCAAAATCTAGTAAAGAGTTATTAACTTTTATGAAGTCTGTTGTTGAAACATTGAGCCAAACAATCATAATGGTTACACATGATCCCTTTGCAGCTTCGTTTGCCGAAAGAGTAGTTATGTTAAAAGATGGTAAGATTGCTAGTGATTTATTGAAACCAAGTCATGAAGCGATTATTGCTGAAATAGCTTCTTTATCTGAGGTGTAATGTTTGGTTTTACCAAAAGACCGCTCCTATTAATTGCTTGGAAAAATCTCAAAACATATCCAGTTAGAATATTCTTAACAACCTCTTCTGTAATACTCGGTGTTGCTGTAATTATTGCATCTAGTATTTTTGCAGAATCAGATAAGAATGCTTTTGACAATCTATTTTCTGGGATATACGAAGGAATTGATTTAGTCGTTCAGCCTGTACAAGAAGGTTTTGCTGAAGGTTTTGAAGGTAATGGAGGCCAAGGCCCTATCTCCTTTGATATTAAAAAAATATCAGATTCAAGAATTAAAGAAATACAACAAATAGTTGGAGTTAAAGATGCATGGGGTGAAGTTTTAGGTTTTGCTCAATTTATAAAAGTTGTAGATGGAGAAACTGTTTTAATTAGTAACGGATTTGCTCCAACATTTGGCGGGGCATGGGATACTTCTCCATTTGCTCCACAGTGGAGATTAACTGTAGGCAATCCACCAACAAATACAAAAGAAGTAGTTATGGATGCTGTAACCGCTAAGAATCATGATTTTACAGTTGGAGATAAAGTTACAATTTTAGCTGGTGCAACCCCAGCAACATTTACGATTGTTGGAATTGCAGAATTTGCAAATGTTGGAACACCTGGGGGTGCATCATTTGCACTATTTGAATTTAGAACAGCACAAAAACTTTTAGACTCTATTGGCGAAGTAGATCTTATTAATGTAGTTATTGAAAACAATGCTGATATTGAAATAGTAAGAAATTCAATTTCAGCTTTAGATGTTGAAAATTTGAATGTTATTAATGCACAAGAAGCAGCTGCTGAACAAGCAAACTCTATAAAACAAGGACTTGATTTTTTTAATACGATATTAAATGTATTTGCAGGAATAGCTATATTTGTTGGTGCATTTATTATCCAAAACACTTTTAGAATTATTCTTCTTCAAAGAACTAAAGAGTTATCTCTACTTAGAGCTTTGGGTACTTCAAAAAGACAAATATATCGACTAGTCATTTCTGAATCTTTATTTATGTCAATTGTTGGTTCTGGACTAGGTGTAGGTCTTGGAATAGGTCTAGCTGTTGCAGTTAAAGAGGGATTAAAATATTTTGAATTTGGTTTACCTGATGGACCTTTGGTATTAACTCCATCAGCTGCAATAACTGGAATAGCTATAGGTATAACAGTTACAGTCTTATCTTCAATACTTCCAGCAAGAAAAGCATCACAAGTTAGTCCACTAGAAGCTATTAGAGATAGCATCTCAACACCAAAGAGAAAATCTCTATTATTGAGACTTTTGCTTGGAAGTATGGTGTCTTTATTTGGATTTGTAACTCTTTTTGGAGTTCTATATGAGTTTTTGGATTTACCGAGTTTAACTTCATTGCAGCAAGTTGGACTGGGTGCAGCTGTTATATTTATAGGAATTTCTATTATCACTCCATCAATAACTAAACCTTTTGTTTTGCTTTTTGATAAAGTATATAAATTGTTATTTGGAATACTAGGAAAATTAGCAACAGAAAATTCAAAACGAACTCCTAGAAGAACGGCATCTACAGCATCAGCATTAATGATTGGTTTGACTTTAATTTCACTTGCAAATGTGATTACAACATCTTTTAAGGCACAAGCAACAGAGTTGGTTGAAGAAGTTGTTTTAGCTGATTATCAAGTGAGTGCTGCTCAAGTTTTTTCATCTCCAGGTATTCCTACTGGATTATCCGAAGAACTATTAGCACTAGATGAAGTAACAAAGCTTTCACGTTCAAGAGCTACAATTGTGGGATTTGAAGATAGGCCACTGATTTTAGGTGCTGTTGATGAAACTGTATTTGATTTAATTAAAACAGAAGATATTGCTGGTTCAAAAGAAGCTTTCTTAAAACAAGACGCAATTGGTGTGTTAAAACAAAAAGCAGAAAGAGACAATATTCAAATTGGTGACCAAATAACCCTTACAATTCCTGAAAAAGGAGATCAAACCTTTACAGTTTCTTATATTTTTGATTGGTCTACACCACCTCCAGCTGAGTTTTTTTTACTACTGAATAACCATGATTTTTTTACAAACGATTCACTTGATACAGAAATATATTTTAATGTTGTTGAGAAGTCTGAAACAGTTGATAAATTAATCAATGAAATTGTAGATAAGTACCCAGGTGTAGCTGTTAGAGACCAAGATGGTTTAGTAGAGGAAGCTAATAATCAGATACAACAACTCTTAAATGTAATTTATGGTTTCTTATCTATTTCAATATTTGTAGCTCTTTTTGGTATTACTAATACTTTGTCCCTATCTGTTTATGAAAGGACAAGGGAAATTGGACTCATGAGAGCGATTGGAACATATAGAAAACAAATCAGGAGAATGATCTTTATTGAGTCTTCAATAATTTCTATATTTGGTGCTTTCCTTGGAACAAGTCTAGGAATATTTTTTGCATGGAGTTTAATTCAGGCGTTAGCAGATGAGGGGTTTAGTGTTTTTAGAGTTTCTCTCAGTCAAACTATTTTATGGATTGCAATTGCTATAGTTGCTGGTGTAATTGCAGCAATATTACCTGCAATTAAAGCCTCCAGACAAAATATTTTAGAAGCTATTTCCTACGAGTAGTAGCAAAAACAAAGTTAGCTACTCAGATTCTTAAAAAATAAAAAGTCTTTTTTAGTTAGATAGTTTTACGAATAACTTAGAAAGTACAATAATATATCGATATGTCAGTTGAAGAAATTACAAAACTCTTATCAGAATTAGTTGAGATTCCATCTATAAGCTCTGACAAAGCCCATAGGGAAGATGTTGATTCTTCAGCCCAATACGTTGAAAACTTATTTGCAGGTCTTGGTTTAAATACTCAAATTATCAAAGTTGCTGGAGGAAAACCAGCTGTAATTGCCCAAACTCAAATTGATCCATCAAGAAAGACTATTCTTCTATATGCACACCATGATGTTCAGCCTGTGGGCGATATTGCACTATGGGATACAGAACCATTCAAACCTGTTATTAAAGACGGACGACTATTTGGACGAGGTTCAGGTGACAATAAAGCTGGTGTTGTAGTTCATTATTTTGTTGTAAAACAACTCTTAGAAAACTTACCAGTAAATATAAAAGTCTTTATTGAAGGTGAAGAAGAAATCGGTTCACCAACTATGAATACTTTTATTGAACAAAATAGAGAAGCTCTCGAAGCGGATGTAATTGTTATTGCCGATTCAGGAAATGTTAAAATTGGAGTCCCAACAATTACAACATCTTTAAGAGGTTTAGTTGACGCCATTATTGAGGTTGATCAACCAATGAGACCTATACACTCAGGGGTTGGCGGTGGAATTGTACCAGATGCCTTTATGATTTTAAGTAGAATCATCACATCATTTCATAATGATCAAGGAGAACTTCAAATAGAGGGCTTAACCTCAACTGATATGAATGTTTTAGAACTTGAAGAGTCGTTTATGAAAAAAATGCTAGGTTCAGAGAGTATTGATTTATTTAAAACAGAAAGTATATCAAAAAGACTTTGGTTAGAACCAGCGCTAGATGTTTTAGCAATCGACGCACCCTCAGTTGCTGACGCAGTTAATTTAGTAATTCCAAAAGCTCGCGCAAAAATAAGCTTAAGACTCCCTCCTACAGAAGATCCTAACCACGCTATGGAAATGCTAGAACAACATGTTGTAAAACATACACCTTGGAACGCATCAATAAAGTTTATTCCAAATTCTAAAGGATCAGGTGTAGTTGCAAATCCTGAAAAACCTTTTACAAAAGAACTTGTCAAGAACTTCAATAATTTGTGGTCCAACGAAACAGCTTTTATTGGAATTGGTGGTTCGATTCCATTTGCTAACGATTTTGTAAAACAGTTTCCAAATGCAGAACTCGTATTAGTTGGAGCAGCGGATGAAGAACTTGGAAACGCTCATGCCCCAAATGAAAGTGTGCAATTAGACCATATATCATTGCTAATTGAATCTTTGGTACGAACTCTAAAAAACTTAAAATAATCATTTAGAATAAAATTAAATTATGAAATTTAAAATATTTCTAGCTTTTTTAATTTTTGTTTCAGCGTGTTCTTCAGATGCAACTGAACCCTTAATTGAAGTAGAGGATGTTGCTAATTCTGAAACTGAAAAAGTAGTTGAAAGTAACAATGAAAACGTTACATCAGATCAAACAACTCCAAAAAATGAAAATGAAAAAATTAATGAACCAAAAGAGGAAAACAATACAGACCCTGATGCAGTTGCCAAATCTTTAGAAATCTTAAAGAATCCCTCAGATGATGTAATTAAATGTATTGATAATGATGTTTATGGATTATACGAAGATGTTCAGAATGGCTACACGCCAGATGAGTACGAGGCAGGAGTAGTCCTTAATTGTTTTAGTAATCCAGAATATTATGGACCAATTGATGGAGAATCTGCTGGCCCTCCGCCTGGGGATGAAGAGAATAGTAACCCTCCGCCTGGTGATGAAGAAAATAATAATAATCCACCTCCATCTGATGAAGGTGTTTATGAAGATTATGAAAATTTCTATACCTACTTTGGCTCTCCTGGAAATCAAGAGAAAAGAGAGTTCCTCTCTTATAAGTATTTTGGGTCAACGTCACAAGATTCTGTTGGAGAGTTAGAGGCTATATTTTTTGGACAAACTTTACCCTCTGATAGTACTAAGTTCCAAAAGGCACTTTATGAGTCTGGTTGGCTACAAAACACTTGTCCTTTTGATTATAAAAACCTAGGAGATGTTTCAGACTTAGGTTTTGTTATAGACTACAACACTCCAGGTATTACAGCTATTCCAATGAATGATCCGGGATACTTTAGTAGGGATAAAGGTTTAGAAACTTTAGCTGACCCAAGTGCAGTTTTACTAGATGATGGAACAATAGCTTTATATTTTACAGGTGATCAAAGATCTTCAAATCAAAGTGCCCGATGGACTTCAACGATGCCAATAAAAGCTATTACTGATTCAGTTAAATTTCAAATTGAAAGTAACTATAACCTCTTAACGCGAACTAATTGGAAAAATATGTTTTATAACGGTTCAACATGGACTGCGTATGGAGCTTTGGGAACGGCTGGTATTGTTTCTTGGTATAAGTGGACTTCAGCAGATGGGTTAAATTGGGGAAATGAATCAACCCTTTTAACAGCAGCGCAGATTTCTACATACAGAGAACAAAACGGATATGTTAGTGAACAAACTGCATCTGCACATGTAACTAAAATAAGTGATTCTGAATACTACGCTGTTTTTACGGGATACAGAGAAGATTTTGAGAAGCCAACCGGTACCGATGTTAATGGTGATGGTGTGGTTGCTGATGAGTACATTATTATTTATAAATCAACTAATGGAGTTAACTGGAGTTATCATGATGTATTTCATGGAGGATCAGAAGGAACAATAACTAAAACAAGTAGTGGTTACTATGTTTTGACTTCTACTACTGGATGTACTTATTTATCAACTGATGCAAAAAGTTGGGGATATGGTTTTAATGGAATGCTATATGGTTCAATTGGTGATAATGGAAGCTCAGTTGTTCTAGAAGATGGCTGGAGATTGGTTTTTGGAACATCAAGCAACGTGGGAATTCCTTTGAAAGGTGCGAAAATTACTAATTCATCAATTAAAAGTCTCTACTTAAAACCGATGAAAGACTACCTTCCTTCTGTTGATGAGATAGAAGTTCCATACGAATTTAATTATTAGGTTTTTACTTAAAACAACATAAAATCTTTTAAGAAAGTGCTTTTGCAAAAATAGAGCACTTTGGTTTCATTATTTATATATTGCCTAAGGAATACAATATAAGGAGAAACATGGAAATAGGAATCGATTCATTCGCAAAAAAAACTCAAACTAATGAGGGTGGAACGATTACTGATAACGTTACAGCAATGCAAGAGCTCATTGAGAGAATTGAACATGCTGACAAAGTTGGGTTAGATGTTTTTGGTATTGGAGAACATCACAGAGAAGAGTTTTTAGATTCTGCTGCACACAATATTCTTTCCGCAGCTGCAGCTAGAACAAAAAGAATAAGATTAACCAGTGCCGTTGCAGTTATAAGTACTATGGATCCTGTTCGTTTATTTCAAAACTATGCAACGCTAGATTTAATTTCAAATGGAAGAGCTGAGATTGTTGCTGGAAGAGGTTCTTTTACAGAATCATATCCATTGTTTGGAATGAACTTTGAAGATTACGATGATTTATATGCTGAAAAACTTGATTTACTTTTAAAAATTAGAGAAAGTGAGCAAATTACATGGTCTGGAAGATTTAGACCACCTTTAGTTAATCAAAGTATCTACCCTCGTCCAATTCAAGAGCAACTTCCAATTTGGGTTGGAGTTGGAGGCACGCCAACATCTTTTGCTAGAGCTGGTGCTCTTGGACTGCCACTTATGGTTGCTGTAATAGGTGGTGAAACACACAGATTCAAGCCGCTAATTGATCTCTACTATGAAGCAGCAGAGAGAGCAGGTCAAGATAGGTCTAAATTAAAAGTTGGTTTACATTCACTTGGGTTTGTAGCGAAAACTAAGGAAGAAGCAGTTGAAAAATACTATCCAGGTTATAAAGTCTGGTTTAATCAGATTGGAAAAGAGCGAGGTTGGCCACCTGTTACTTTAGAGAGATTTGAGCAACAGATTGGTGACCTGGGTGCATATGTTATTGGTGGTCCTGAAGAAGTAGCAGAAAAGCTTATTCGGCACAGTAAAGCACTAGGAGGAATATCTCGATTCACTTTTCAAATTGATAATGCTGGATTAACACACCAAGATTTAATGGATACGTATACATTAATTGGGGAAAAGGTAAAGCCTTTAGTCTTAGAGAGACTTTAAATATTCAGGAAGTTCAATATCAGCAGAGTGTTCTAAATCTACTTCTGGTTTTATAAACTTAGTTTCAACAGGTACAACTCCTGACCAAATAGAAAGAGTTATATCACCCTCCTCCTCTTTTGGCATCCCAGTTCTTTTTTTAAGTGAAAATTCATCTATGGTAAATTCAAGCATTGCAGTTTGCAGCCATTCATTTTTTGAAGGTTTTCTAGCATCTTCAAACCTCCCTTTAAAAAACCTATCAACCATATTTTCGAATGCTATATACATCAAGTCCTCATCTTCTATGCGTTTAGTGCTTCCAAAAATGACAGCTGATTCATAATTCATTGAGGAGTTAAATAAACTTTTTGCTAAAACGAGTCCATGAACATTCGTACCTGATAACGTTACGTTGTTACAATCTTCCAATTCTTTGGTAAACCTAGATCCAACAGCGGCATGCAAGTAAATCTTATCTTTTACTACTGCATGCAACATTGGTATAGAAAATATAGTTCCATCTTGTAGAAAAGAAACTGTAAGAAAAAAAGTATTATTTAAAAATGTAAAAAGCTCATTTTTATCGTAAGACGCTCTTTCTTTTTTCCTTCTGACTTCTGACTTCTTCATTTCTAATATTGTAATAAACTTAATTTATATGGAAATAATTTCTAGGAAAACAATAGATGATTCAATATATTTAGCTACAGATTTGCTTAAATTAACAAAAAGTAAAGAATCTAGAGCTGATAAATCCAGGAAAAAAGAGTTTTCTAAATTAATTAAAGATAAAAATGCAATTAAAACAACCCAGGAGTTAAGCGATCAAGTTATTAGAGTTCAATCCTCTTCTGCTGCGATTAAAATGTTTCGAGAAATAGCATTTCATGCCAGGCCACAAGGTTTTAGTTTTATTGACTATATCGGGCTCAAATTTTTATTCCTTCTGTCATTCATTACACCACCGCTAGTTCTTTTCATGGTAAAAACTCGTGTCAAGGTCTCATCAAAAGGAATTATCTCAAGTGCAATTCCTTCTAAGTTAAAAAGGTACTTAAAGAAAAAAAGAAAGAACTCTATAGACATCAATCTCAATCTACTTGGTGAAGCAGTACTTGGAGAACAAGAAGCTGATAAAAGATTTCATGAAATTCTTTCCTTAATGTAATTAAAAGATGTTAATTATATTTCGGTAAAAATTTCAGCTATTGTTAGTCAGCTTATAGCAGCTGATTATGTTGGAAATGTTGAAAAGGTAGCTAAAAAGCTTCGAATTATTTATCGAAGAGCAAAAATGAATAATTGTTTTGTGAACTTAGACATGGAAGAGTATAAAGATGTTGAAGTCACGGCGGGTGTTTTTCAAAAGCTACTTTTAGAAGAAGAGTTTAAAAATCTTTATGCAGGTATAGTTATCCAAGCTTATCTTCCTGAATCACATTCAATTTTTAATGAATTAATTAAATGGAGCAAAGATAGAAATCAAAAATATGGTTCGAAAATAAAGATTAGGTTAGTAAAAGGTGCAAACCTTGCAATGGAAAAAACCGAAGCGGAACTTCATGGATGGAATGCAGCACCATATGAAAGCAAAATTGAGACGGATGCAAGTTATGCAAGATTGATTAACTTAGGACTTGCACCAGAAAATAAGAATCACGTAAAACTTGGAATTGCGAGCCATAATATTTTTCATATATCCTATGCACAAAAATTAGCAGAAATGCGAGATGTCAAAGACATGCTCGAAATTGAAATGTTAGAAGGTATGGCTAACGCTGAAGCATTAGCTGTAAAAGATTTGTTCGGGTCTATTTTACTTTACTCACCGATAACAACCCCAGTAGATTTTCCTGCAGCAGTTGCTTATTTAGTAAGAAGACTTGATGAGAATACTTCTGAAGAAAACTATTTAAGAGCTTCATTTGATATTGAAGTAAACAATAAAGAATTCAATCAACAAGCTAAAAAATTTATTGATTCAGTTCATATGTCACATGTTGTTACAACAGAGTCTAGAAGAAGAGCATCAAACGCTTCTATAAAAGAGAAGCAGTACAATTCTAAATTATTTTTGAACCAAGCAGATGCTGATATAACGGATAAGAAATTCATAGATGCTGTAGTTAATAAGTTATATATGTTTGGTAAAACCCTAATCCCTGTCGTAGTAGGTGGAAAAGAAGAACTTAGTTTAGAAAAAGTGACAGTTGGTGAACCAGTTGAAAACAATAAACCCTTTTACTCACATGTCGTAGCAAATAAAGCTGTCGTTGATGATGCTATTAGAATTGCAAAGTTTGAACAAAAAAATTGGTCTGGAACAGCACCGAATAAGGTTTTCGAAATTATGGGTAATGTTGCCAGAAATATGGAAAATGACAGAGCGAAATTGATTGCTGCCATGGTTAGAGATGCTGGAAAAACAATAGCTGAAGCTAATCCGGAAGTTTCAGAAGCTATCGATTTTGCAAGACTATATGGATTGACTGCACTAGAAAAAAACAACGGATCTTCCCCAAGAGGTGTGGTCGTTGTTGCCTCTCCATGGAATTTCCCATACGCAATACCTGCTGGAGGAATAATTGCAGCACTAGTTGCTGGAAATACTGTTATCTTCAAACCTGCTCCAGAAACAGTCTTAACAGGATGGGAATTAGTTAACCAGCTATGGAAATCTGGTATTCCAAAACAAGTATTACACTTTGTGCCAACCCGTGATGATGAAGTTGGCGAACATTTACTTGGACATAAAGATGTTGATAGTGTTGTCTTAACAGGTTCTTTCGACACCGCTAAGTTATTTAGCTCCTGGAATCCAAATCTACACTTAATTGCAGAAACCTCTGGTAAAAATTCAATGATTATTACCAGCAGTGCAGATATTGATCTTGCAGTTAAGGATTTAGTTCAGTCGGCATTTGGACATGCAGGTCAAAAATGTTCTGCAGCAAGTTTGGCTATAGTTGATGAAAAAACTTACGATAATCCAAGTTTCTTCAAACAACTTGTTGATGCAACAACTTCATTAACTTATGGAAACCCGGTTGACTTAAAAACTTCAATAGGCCCAATAATTACTGAACCATCTGGAAAGTTACTAAGAGCACTAACAGAACTCGAAGAAGGTGAGGAGTGGTTGGTTAAACCTAAACAAGTAGGTAATACAAATGTATGGAGTCCAGGAATAAAAATTAATGTTCAGCCAGATTCTTGG
Source organism: Anopheles plumbeus (assembly GCA_034621735.1). NCBI lineage: Eukaryota > Metazoa > Arthropoda > Insecta > Diptera > Culicidae > Anopheles > Anopheles plumbeus. The sequence continues at coordinate 5,983 of JAOEFI010015277.1, read as the reverse complement.
ACACATCAAACAGAATGGTTTGGACCAGTTCTTGGGATTATGAAAGCACCTGATTTAAAAACAGCTATAGTTTGGCAAAACAAAACGGAGTTTGGTTTAACAGCTGGTCTACATTCATTATCAAAAAAGGAATGCGAGTATTGGTTAAAAAATGTTGAGGCAGGAAATCTTTATATTAATAGGCCAATAACTGGCGCAATTGTAGAGAGACAACCCTTTGGAGGATGGAAAAAAAGTAAGTTCGGCCCAACAGTTAAGGCTGGAAGTTCTTTATATCCTTTGATGTTTAAAAATTTTACAAAAGTTATAGATTACGAACTATTAAAAACCGAAATCAACTCTATTTGGGATGAGAAAAAGAATAAGCAAGTCACTCAAGAAATGAAATCCGAAATAAATTATCTGCAATATATTCCTCATAAGAAAGTTGCTGTTGTTATAGACGGGGAACTTTCAAAATCTGAAAAAGATTATTTTTCATTTATTGAAAAACTATTAAAGATAAAAGTTTTCATTAAAGAATCTCAAGATTTCAAAGTAGAAGACCTAGATAATATTTCTAAGATTCGTTGGTTAAGTACTAACAAACCTCCATATGAGTATCAATACATGATTGATAAACTACCTATCACTCAAAATCCTCAAAGAGAGTTTTTAGTATGGGTACAAGAGCAGAGTGTATCGATAACAAATCACAGGTATGGAAATACAGGGTTTAGCCCTGTTGTTATTTAGTAGTTTAAATAAAAAGTTACTTTGATTAGCACAGGCATGTAATTATTTTTATAGAATTAGATAACAACAAAACAATAAAAACCATACGGAAGGTAGGTTAAATTATGTACGTTAGATTAGGACTAGCAACTCCAAAAGATGGAATGGCAGAAGAAGCTCTTAACTTTTTTAGAGATATTGCGATACCAGTTTATGATCAAGTAAGAGGGCTACTAGGTGCTGCAGCATGTATTAACAACCAAGGCCAATTCATGGCATGGACTACATGGGCAAACAATGACGCTAAAGAATCAGCAATGGCGGAGTTTCAACAAAACCTTGCTGGATTAGCTGATTTTATTACAGAACCACCAACAATTCTAGAAGGACCAATGGTTGCAGGACAACAGTACATTGAAGTTTCTAAAGATGGTGGAGAGGGATTTTTTGCAAGGTTTGTTTTAGGTGGCGGAACTCAAGAAGGAAAAACCTATGATGATGTTGCAGAGTTTATGACAAACACTGTTTATCCCGCATATGAAAATGTTGAGGGAATATACGCCTCTGCTGCCTGTAAAACAGCTGATGATAAAGGATTCAGTTTTAATTTTTGGACTAATCATGATGCAGCACATGCAGCATCAGATGTAATTGCTGGAGTAGTTTCCGATGCAGTTAAAAAGTTAATCAAAGAAGCTCCCCAGGAGTTAACAGGTCAATGTGAAGTTTGGAAAAACTATGTTGACTTTCCTGTAGGGAAAATATAAGAAAGGAGAACATGGATACATTTAAAGATGAAATAGGAAATTTGAAAATAGTTACTAGAGTAATCGCAGTAGGAGTTTTAGTTAACTTCTTGATTATTGCATTAATTCAAGGTCCAGATGCTGTAGGTTTTGATCCAACATACGGAACAATTACTTCGATTCTGAATTTTGTTATTGCATTTTTAACAACAGGAATACTGTATGCAATATATATTGTTTTTGAGGTTAAAAAAACTTGGGATTTAGCACATATGCATTCTGTTTTGTTCACAGTAGTTGTAGTACAGATGTTGTTTGCTCTAGGAGCAGTTTTTAACAACAACAGTGTTTTTGAATCAACACTTAATGCAACAACTATAGCTGAAGTTTCAGGGTCCTTTACCAATACAGTCTTTTTATTTTATGGCTTGTATATTTATTTATTAGTAAGGACAGACAAAAGAAGAAAGAACCAACTCAGTAAGCGTACACAATTAGTTGGAAATATTTTTTCTGCGATTATTGTTCCCGTACAAATACTGACATTATTTGGGCTTGTTCCAGCAGTTGTTTTTGTCCCACTCTTTATACTTGGAGGCGTAATTCTATATCCTTTATTTATTGTTGGAGTAGGAGACGCTATTAGTAACTACAAAGAGTAACAATTAACATTACTTAAAGAAAAAAGGGGTTTTTCAAAACCCCTTTTTGATTTAGTAATCTTTTACAATATTTTTGTGAGTAAAAAAATAAAACTTGTTTTATTCTTAATTTTCATAATGTATCTAATTACTTCAGATAGCTATTTAGCTAGAAGAATAATTCAACTTCCCTCACTACTTTTAAATTACTTCTAGAAGTACAATTTTCATATGCAGTTATTAGATTTTGCAGATGTTCAATATATTAACTTGGAAACATTTAAAAAAGATGGAACAAAGGTAACGACCCCAGTATGGGTTGCACAACTGAATAATGCTTTGGTCGTAACTACTGGTAAAAATGCAGGAAAGGTTAAAAGAATTCGAAATAATGGTAAAGCAATTATTTATACAACTAACCAAAGTGGATCTAAAAAATTATCTGAAGAATTAGTTGTACAAGGTTCGATACTTACCGATGAAGATTTAAAAACAGAAGCAGTAAATATATTAAAAAAGAAATACGGCATGATGGCAAAGATGATGTTAAAAGGACCCAATGAAAATAGGGCTATAATAGTTTTAGAGGAAAAAGGAGTATGACAATGGCATGTCCAGAATGTGGTTGTGGAGACGACGAGTAATTAACGTCTCTCTAAATATAAAATAATTCCAGCAGCAGCTCCGATTTGAAGAGTTGCTGCAAGGAGTCCCTCTAATCCTAAAATTCCAGCAACAAATCCCCCAATTAAAGCACCGGTAACCCCAATCAAAGAAGTTCTACCCCATGTCATTGGATTGGGTCCTGGAATAAATAGTCTAGCTAAAGCTCCAACAACTAAACCAACAAAAAAGATCTGTAAAACAAATATAAATGTTATCCCAAAAAATATTTTTCCCATAATTTAAAGTTATATGTGTTTTGTTTATAAGAAAATCAATTAAAAAATTAATATATATTTTTTAATTAGAGCTATTTTGGGAATAGGTCAACCACCTATGGAAGTGTGTTTGAGTGAATTTTTCAACGCATACACGTGATTGACCGATATAAAATTATAATTTAATTTGCACAATCGTGCAACTTTGTGATTTATTTTTCACATAGTTAATCTTTATGTGAAAATATAATTCAATTTTCTTTGTTATTGGTAAATAAGTAGAACAAATGCCAAAAGAATACATACTACAAACCCATAGAGGGCTATATTTTTAGGATAAATTCTTTGGTTATTGCTCAGTTTTAAAACACATAAATTTGTAATGGAATAATAAATCAAAATAAAAAAAGAACTTAACTTTATTGCTGGGATTACATCTAAGGAATAAATTCCAATTAATACAAAAAGAAGTACAACTATTTCAGAGATGTAAGCTGAATTATTTTTGCTGTGTATTTTCGAAAAAGATACTGGTAAAAAACCATCTCGTGCCATTGCTACATAAATTCTGCTGATTCCAGGCATCAAGGCAAGGAAGACTGAAAACATAGCAATACTTGATCCAAATCCAATTAAGAAAGAGAATTCGGAAAAGTTTGAAACATCCATAGCTAGCCTTAGTGGAGTATTTACATTTGCAATTATGTTTGGATTTAAGATACTAAGAGTCAACCAATTAATGACTATATAAACAAAAATTGTAATACCGAGCCCAATACCAATAGCTTTAGGAATTATTTTCTCTGGTTCTTGAATTTCCTCTCCAAAAGTTGCAAGTCTGGAATAACCAGTAAAGGAAAAAAACCAAATAGCTGAAGATAATAAAAAAGTTTCAAAACTAAAACCTTGAGAAAGTTGAATATTTAGATTTAAATTTTGAGTTGTCAAGATTGAAACACTATAAAACAAAAGTATTGAAAATAATATCAAAACTAACCACTTTGCTAGTTTTACAGTTTTATGAATTCCAAAGTATCCAAGAAGAAAAACAATAATTGAAAAAAGAGCAGCAAGTTCTTTTGAATAAGCAATTGATAAATAATTTCCTAAAGTGAGCGCAATAGCAATACAACTTATAGTTTTCCCAACAATAAATACTATTCCAGCAAGCGCGCCATAACCTTTACCTAGTACATGCTTTGCATACAAATACGTTCCTCCTGTTTGTGGAAAATTCGCAGCAAGTTGAGCTGATGAACTTGCATTAGCAATTGCTAAAGTAGATGCAAATAAAAGTGCATAGATAGTTGAATAAGAAGAGATTTTAGAAGTAGGTGCTAAATTGTTAAACAATCCTGCTCCAATCATTGAACTAACTCCTAGATAAATCGAGTTCTTAAGTGATAGAGTTCTTTGAAACTTTGAATCTTCCATTATTTCATTCTATTAAAACCAGAGAAATTAATAAATTCTGAGATGAGCTATTTGTTTATAATGTTTATAAGAATATGTTTAACAAACTATCACCTTTGCCTATTGATAATGTAAATCATAGAAGATTGTTAATGTTTGCAATGTTTTGGTTTTTTAGTGGAGCCTGGATTGATTCGAGTGCTCATACGTATCTATTAAATGACATTGAGACTTTTTTTACTCCCTGGCACGCTGTTCTTTACTCGGGATATGCATTTTCTGTTTGTGTTGCTCTTTATATAAAAAATAGCATGAATGATTATAAGTTTGATGTCGGAGTTTTAGGAGCAGTCATTTTTGGAGTTGGCGGTGCATCAGATGCAATTTGGCATTCTCTTTTAGGTATTGAAGTTGGTGTTGAACCATTAATCACTCCTTCACATTTAATGTTGTTTCTCGGATCATTTTTAATGTTGGATTATGTATTTACTACTAGACCTTCAAAAGAAAAACTAGACTCAGCTGCAATATTTTCTGCAGCTACTAGTTATGCGTTAGTCATGTTTATAACGTCTTTTTTAAATCCTGTAATACGAATTGGTTCATTTTATTCAAAAGAAAGTTACTTAGAAGCTCTTTCTGGTGGTGCAGTAATTTTTCAAACGATGTTGGCAAGTATTGTTTTTGTATATTTAATAAGGTTTAAGGCTTCACCAAAACAAATCGGGTTTGTATACTTTCTTTCATTTTTTTATATTTCAATCAATACAAGTATGTTTGATTTAGGTTGGATGGGTTTAATTATTGGATTTGGTGGATTGTTCGCATTACTGATGTATCGCGTGACAACCTGGTATTACAAGACAAATCATGATAGAAAAATACAAGTAAGTGCTGCATTAACTGCGAGTGTATACGGTTTAGTGTTTGTTTTATATTTCTTAACTTTTTCTTTTATAAATGGTTATGAGATACCTTGGAGGTTTTATGGCTTAGGTGGTCTTGTAACCACACCACTACTACTTGGGTATATGGTTGGTAATTTGGGTGTCAGTCCTTCAACTGGCAAAGTGGTAGAGTAAATTATTTTCTAAATTCTCTTAAATATAAAAACCTATTAATTTTTAATATTTTTTTTCTTAATGATTCACTTTTATAGCGAAGTTGTTGAATAGCTACATCACTATGGTCACTAAGTTCAAAATGATGAATTGGTCTACCAATTCGTATATGTATTTTTTGTTCTTTTTTATTTAGTAACTCATTTAATTGTGATACGTCTCGTAGCTGTTTATTAGTATAAGAAGCAAGATAAAAGAACCAAGAATTTCTACCTGAAATATGAACAGGTATTAACGGAAAATCATACTTTTTTGCAAGAGCTATTGGAGTCTTCTCCCAATCTCTATCCCACAAACCAAACAGAGTAAGTTTAGAAAGTCTTCCAGCTGGAAAGATTATTCCAATTCTATTATCTTTAAAAAAAGTGCTAACTCTTTCAAAAGTAGTTCTAGTTGCTGTATGTGTTTCTTTTTCTTTATCCCAAACAACGGGTGCCATGACATCATGAAAAGAACCTAGAAGATAT
>JAOEFI010015276.1:0-19065 GCA_034621735.1 Anopheles plumbeus | reverse complement strand
GGGGTAGGGCGGTAGTCAGCTGTTTAGGGGAGGGAAAAATTGAGAGAGATTGCTTATCGAACACCGCACAGGCCAGTGAACGCCCACTCGCTGCCCAAGACGACCAAGACGAAGGTATCTAAACGATCATCAACAACGGCACCGTCGGACGATGGCCTACCGGTTTTTCCGTTCCACTGGACCATTCTGTGTCCGGCTCGGCTGTCCGTCCGTTCCGAAGAGGGAGAAGGTGCCGGTGCCAAAAACCCCGTCTGCTGCGTGCACGCGAAGGGCGAATCCCATTAATCGGGCCCTCCCCCGATAATCTAAGCCCCATCAAAGAAAGTAAATAACTCATCTCGACTCTCGACGGGGGCGGGCGAGCAGGAGGGAAACTTTGGGACGCCACAGCTGACCCTCCGCCGTCGGCCAGGGGGTTAGTTAGAGAATTAGGGGCACAATATTTCATTTAATGAATGCGTTTTCGATAACCCTTTGCGCGTTTGCAGCAGGAAACGCTATTTTTAAAACTCGTTCCGATTCGTGGCGGCCTCCCCATTCCAGCGGGTCCAGGGTGGCAGGTTCAGTGGGGTTTCCCAGCTGGTGCGGGGGGAGAATATGAGTTTCCAAGCGACCATGTGCCACTTTCTAGTCTATTAAAAGGTGCTATTTATTTGATACTAATGTTGGTAACTTATTGCAAGCAAACATGCGTTGGAAGTGTGCGGTTTTAATTTTCGTTTCATTCCAAACAAACCTTGTCGTAAAGTGTTTTATAAAACCACTATTTATGACGATTGAAATCCCTTTTACACAATTACCAACTGTCCCCCGGTAACGGATTCGGATTCGATTTATGGAGCGATATTATTCCATCGCTTGTATTAAGCATCGTAGATACTAAATGAACTGGAATGATATTAAATTAGACTAATATGTAGTCTCCGCTTCATCCAGATGGAAACGCTCTCCAGCACTCCAGCGCTCTGCTGATGCCTTCTTTATATCTCTTTTACCGGGTCATGTTGTTAAAAGTTGACTACTTTGCGCCCCTGCGGAAAATGGCGCCGGGCGAAGCCGGAAGCAAAGCGCACTACTGAAAAGCGATAAAGCCAAGTGATCTTAGGCGCATGATTGAGTAGCGTCATTATATGCGCCGACCCACCGACACAGCATCCGTTCTTGGATGCATTTTTTATGTGTCTGTGTCCGTGTGTGTGTGTGTGTGTGTGACTGTGGTTGCTACAATCGAACCCGAAAAACAACTCAACTGTCCATAAAACCGGACCCGGCTGAAGCTTTTCCAACGGAATGGCCGGAAGATATCAGACGAATCGGCTCGACCGGAGACAAAAACGACAACAAGAAAAGAAGGTTGATACCCCTTAAAAACCCGCGCGGGGTGGGGTAATGATGGGGACGATCAAAAGAATTCCGGTTGGAAGGTTTCGAAACCATGATCTCTCGCGCCAACGTTGGCCGAGGGTTATTAATGTTTTATGGGAAAGAAAGTAAACGCAAACAGTCTCATCCACTGCACACTGCTTTGTCTTGAAGTGGAGGGAGGCAGGGAGGCATGCGGGCCAGTGGGCCTGCGGGGAACTGTAAATGGGATTAAAGAAGAACCACAGGCCCGGCCGCTTGCGGTACGGGTGGGGCGTCTCGCCCGTCGCGAGAAGAAATGCGCCAAACACACTGCGCAAACGTAATAAAGTTAGAACGCCGGTGTTAAATCATCGCGACTCGTCAGAACGCGTCCGCCTTCCGTTCCAGCGTCCCCGAGTCCCTTCGTAGAACCGCTTAATTTCCTTCACGCCATCACCACCATTCCCATTCCCGCCACTCCTTCCTGCCCTTCATTTAGACTGCTCCATTGAGAAAAGCGGATGGAGGGAAAAGCTTTATTTCAGTGATGGTTTATTAAAAACGTTTCGCTCGTGGCTGTTAAACTGTCTGCAAGCCGGTGGAAATTGTTCCACCAAATCGTGTTGAGGAAGGGTACTGTTTGCCCCCCCCCCTCCAACATGGTGGGTGGGAAAATGCGTGAGAAAAATGTGCTTCAGTTTTCAGTGAGGAGTTGCGGCCCGTACAACAGTACTGTGGGTATGTTTTCATTTGTTAGCGCCTTAACCACGGCGCAAGACACAACGGGACGGCGGCCTTCCGAAGGTCACAGTGAAGAGTGATGGTTACGATTTTATTACATACGTTCGGTGCCGCGCTCTACGTCGGTCTAAAATGTACGGACAAGCGCCACACGACATCCTTACAGGCGAAGCGCCGAGGACGAACTTCTGCTTCCTGTGGCGAAAAGTGTTCCACTCGTTCGTACATAACAGTAACGATCCGATTTTACGAGGCGACTCGCTCGCTCACAGCCCACCCCCAAACGCTACCAGCGGGAGGAAAGGGTGGTGAGGGTAGTCGTGGATGGGTTACGCACACGCACGCACACAGGACACTCATAAATTATGCTCTCAAGACTATTTATCCAGCAGCGTACGCGTGCGGCGAGAGTGTCTGGCTGTGACGCGGGCAGCTGGAAAAACTGTCGTGGCGGTGTCGGGAAAATTTAATTGGAAAATTGCTCCATACGTGTGGCGCCGACGTGCCGCGGGTGGTTTATCTTTTTCCCCTTTTTTCACATGTAGATGCGAAATTATTTTAGACAATGTGTCGTAATTCTTTTTTTTTTGTTTACTTTGACTTTGATTGAATTAAATTCACTTAACTTTGCAAATTAAGCACTTTTCAGGATAGGAGAAATTGAAGAATTTGAACTCTTCGTTTCAATAAATTTGACAGGACGGAAGGATTTAGTTCTCCGACGCAAAGGAAGCCACTGAATACCTTCCATAATCCCTTTTTTATTAAATGGAGTTGGAATGAATTATCATTTAAAAGTCACGCGGGAAAACTGCCGAAAAACTATGACGTGGCCAAAATGTCCAATTCTGCACAAACATTCCACATGCTCACTCGCATGACACGTGAACTCGAAGCCTCGAACCAATGTTCGGTCGATAACGCAAACTGCTCCTCATGAGTGAATGCGCCACACCACGTGTGTGTGTGTGTGTTTGTGTGTTGCGTGCGGCATGCGTGCCATTTTTCTGCTGGAAAATGAATAAATTAACGTCCAAAGCTCGGAAGTGGCCGGAGCAAACTGCGTTCCGTAGGATGGGGTGGGGGGGAAGGAGCAGGAAGAGAAAGGGTGGATCGCTTTTCGTCCGTTTGAAAAGCGGCATCACATGGCTCCGGGGAAAACTCACCCTGACCAACCAACCCCCAACCCCCACCCACACCCATGCCCGTTCCCGTGGTTCGTTTGTTTTCGACATCTTTAACAATAAAAACCGCAAGAACACCGGTTCGCTCCATTCTTCTTTCCGTTCCATTCCCTACTCGCCTTTCCACTTCCATCCTGCTTCTACTCATCCCTTCTTCCCGTACGGCGGGAGGTCCCACCCCCCCCCCTCCCCCCCCAGCAGGCATGAATTAAAGATGAGATGAAAATAGATCCTCGCGGTACGGACGGATGCATGCTGCCTGTATGTATGTATGTGCGGCCATGTTTTTCGATCATAGCCAGCGCAGGCAGTGTTTTCAAACAAAGCAGTTGAAGTGAAGGAAGAAGAAAAACCGACGGGAGGAACGTCGAAAATGCCCAGCAGAAGGCCGTATACTACCGAGGGGACGACGTTTCCCGCGGTTGCCACATTCATGCCACAGCAGCTTCAGGGTGGAAGGGAGGGAGGGGACGCGGGAAGGGCGAGCGCGGCAGACCATCGTCACACTTCATTTAGCGAGTGTGGTTGAAACCATTTATGCTGGATTGGTGGGGTGGACGAACCTAATGTTTGTTGGATGCTGTGCCTGTGGGAAGGGGGGGGGGGGGGGAGGGGCGGCAGAACGGGGCTTCCGTCGTGTGATGCTGTCAGTTCAGTTCAAAGACCTTCCTTTACTTCCCCCACCACATTCTACCCGTCTCGCCCCAGTGGCGGAGGTGGCGAGGATTAGCGACGAAAAACGGGAACGTCACAATCGGCGCACGGAAAGAAAGGACACCGTCCTTGGAGGGAGGGATTTGATTGAGGGTGTGTGCGGCGGGAGACCCGGAGGGACGGAGATTCCAGATTAACCATATTCAAGGTTAGGCAGGATGGACGGATTGCTCACCCCGTCCCAGCCCTGCTGCTCATCCTTTTCATAAGTAAACATATATTCATGCTTCACCACACGAACCGAGCTGCAGAGGACGTTGAGGTGTCGAAGTCTCATAGTGTGGAATTTCGCTGTTTGTTATTTTCACACATCAGCCGTGGAGGAGGATCGTGCCTAATTTTGTGACCTGTCTACCGTGCCTAAACGTGAGCGGAACGGAGTGTACAAAACTCATCAACGATCCATCCGGCCCGAGGGGGGCGAATTTCCGACGGGAAAAGCAGCGGAAATCAGCATACTTGTGCATTCTAACGATTTCAATCAGTGGAATGTTTTCGGGAAAAATTTGCCGCAGTGTGTGTGTGTTTGGTGTTTGCCCGGTTTGTGGAGAAAAAAAAAACGGCCAAAATCTATTCCACATGACAAGGAGGGAGTTTTTAAATCGTGCACGTGGTGGTGGTGACGCCCAACGCTGTGTGGGAAATGTAGAATAAATTAGTATTCCTGAAGGGGTCGCGCTTCTAGTAGTGGTACCGCAGAGGGCAGACAGGACACCTCACGTCACGTATTATCCTTCAGCGGTGTCAAAGTTTATGTCGCCACCTATGCTGCAGCAACGTAGGAGATAACATTAACAGGAAAAAGGGAATGCACGTTTTCGTGTGTGTGAATTTATTTTTCACGCGCGTTGTTTAATGCACCACCACCACTGAGTGCCTTTTTTTCTAACTTGGTTTGGTAGCAATGCATGCATGAAACATTGTCGGATAAGGGCCTTGAAGATACCGTCCTTAAAAACCACCTCCACCAACTATCTCTTCATTTTAAAATGGTTGTTGCGAATAACGAAGAAACTTCCCCCATCAGCATAGAAAGAGAGAGAGAGAGAGAGAGAGAGAGAGAGAGAGAGAGAGAGAGAGTGTTGGGGACACAATGGTCGACCGTAATCTTTTCATTAGCGCTATCAGCCGTTTCCCATTTTCCACTCACGTCGCCGTGCTTTTACCTGTGTGCCGGCCGGAAGGTTGTCTCGTTTATTCAACCGTGCGATATGTTTGTCTTATCCGTTCGTTGCTTCGTTTCCGTTTCCTCCGCCCGAGAAATAAAAAAAAAGCACTCGTAACATAACGCAAGCTGTGTGTTTGTTGGGCTCCGTACGTTCGTGATGGGAAGATGGGAATGTTTTCTTTCCGCAGAGTTTGCCCCCATCAGAACTCGTTCACCCGGTCCCCTTCCATTTGCCGGGGGCGGGAAAATAGCGGGTACAACACACACACACACGGCTACGAAACAATGCGCAACCAAAACAGCGACGTGAAAACCTCTCCATTGAGTTCCTGGCCATCATTGAAAAACCGCCACGCTCTCGACTTCTTTGGAAAATCGTTTTCCTTCACTCGTTGAAGTTTGCTTTCAAGCACATCCACGTGTGCGCACTTGGAATTGAAAATCTGTATAGTAATTGAACACATACGCATGCCATGCATGGGCATTAGAGTGCAAACGGAAAATTATTTTAAAAAGCTCTTTTCAAGCCTCAACCGCAAAGAAATAAAGGTCTGCAGCATTCCGACGAAGGCAACGGCGAACGGCATTGAAAGAAAATCCCTTTGAAAGGGATGAATGCCGTATTCTAAATCCACTACGATACAACTGGGATGAAACTTTTCCACACACTCTGAACTCGCAAGGAGGAAAACCGGGGACAAACAGAGACAACGCCTGTCCGCCTGAAAGTGAATTATATTTCCCTGCATTTTCTCAAAGCTTCCAATATTATGGCTTCCGTTTTTTTTTGTGAGAATGTACTTCTAACTGTGGTTGGTTGGTAAAACAAAACAAAACAAAAAAAAAGCTTTGGTATACAACTTCTTCTTCTGTTACCCGTTCTGGATGTTAATGTGATCGTGCGCGAGGTATTGGCTTTACGTTTCGTATCTTATGTTGTGTTTTTCTTTCGTTTCACAAGCTGCCTTTGAGAGTAAGTATTATATTTGCGCTTTTTTACCCAATCTTCTTCGTTCTGTCGTGCTTTCTTCGCACGTCTTTCTATCGCTGTCTTAAATAGGAGCACTGTTGTTCACCTCGCTTGCGTAGTAGAGCCTTTAGATGCTGTCTTGTTGTTTATAGTTACTGCTACTTTAATTACAGCACCCACTTTCCCAAATGCACCGGACTGGAAATGTATATATTTGATGTACAATATCTTTCTCTCGCTCTCATATACAAAAAATATTACACTATAGAAAATTGTGTGCAACGTTTTCCTACACTATATGAAACATTTGGAATATTGGAACGGTACTGCAGCATCAAAAGTTCATTTATTATTGTTACGGAAAAAGTTACGGAAATGAAACGACTTTTGGTTTTCCCATCGCATCCATCTTACATCGATCAACCTAGTGACCCCGCTGGTGTGTGCCGACCCCCTTATTACCAGTGACTGACGTCAAACTTATCGCCAGCGATCGCGTGGCCATTCGGGGATGGGATCTGACACGAGAAAATACCGCCAAATGTGTGCCACTGTCAACCAGCGAACGCCTACGCCGCCTGCTATCGCTTCGAATCAACAGGTCTGCTGTGTTGCCCTTCCGGTAGTAGGGGAAAGCATAAACAAGGAAAAGACGGAGAGAAGGAGATGGTAGTGTGTGTGTGTGTGTTTTCGAACGCCGCCGTGTAAACAAATTAAATCTATGGTCGATCAACCGTCAGCCTGTTGACGGATGGATAGTGTGACGTGTGACTGCTGATCGGTAGACTCCCACTCCGTCTTATCTAAACAAATCACAACCCATCAAAGATGATCTTGATCTAGATCCGAGCAGGGGGTGAAAGTCCCGAGCAGTGGCTGCCGGGTTCTTCACACAATTAAATGTTTGCCAAGCGGTTTTGGAAACCGAATATGTTCTCAGAGCTATTCTAAAGCGAATCAAAACCGTACTCCAACGCCGAACCAATCCCTTTTCCTTCAGGTGCCCTTTGTGGGTGAGAGTCCGGAAAACATAAAACTGTTGAGAACGTGAACAGAAAAGGCCCAAACAGTCCCGGGTTTCTCCCACCGACGGGAGTCGTCGGCATCGGTCCCAGTCAGGTTGTGTGTTGGGACTTCTCTTCAACCGCGTGACAACCTGCGAGAGAAACCTGTGACGTAAAGAGGAAAACGTCTTGGTGGGGTTTTGCGAGCGGATGATCCGACTCCCGAATGAACGGCGGTTTTGGGTTTGTGGTTTTTCTCTTCCCAAGATTACCACTATGTTTGCTTGCCTGTCTTTCTCTCTCTGTTTTGAACACGCAGTTTCCATTGCGATCGGTAGTAGTTGTGAGGGTACGTTCGCTGCTTGCGCTTATCCCTTGAGCGTTCAGTTCTATTGTTTTCCATCATTTTTAAAAAAAATAAATTCGCGTTACTAAAGCGTTACTTAATGTTCAAAGAATGTTTGGTAATTTTATTGTACATTTGATTGAGATAGTGTGCACATTTATTACTCAACAATTTGATCTTTAGAATATTCCCCACCCGCACACATCCGAAGGGGGGAATGTTTTCATTCGCCACGATTCGCTAGCCGCTTCGGTTGAATCGTTTCCCCCGGGAAAAACGGTTCTCTATGAAAACGGTTGGTTCACACGGGCGAAGGGATGAAAAATGATGCCAAGAACGGGGAAGCCAAAGGGCGGCGGGTGGAGAGGAGCGAGTGAAGAAAAGCGTCTCACACCGGAGGAGAGAACCGGGAGAAACGCACGGAGCACCAGACGAGCCACGCCGGAGTGTGTTGCGGCGTCTGGTGTTTTGAATGGTTGCGTTATTTGGCGTTTTTTTCTCTCTCTCTCCCTCCCTTTACACTCCGCGCTCCATTCCAAGTGAATGGTGGAGGAAGGGAAAGTTTTCATCGCCCGATGGGGGGGGGGGGGGGAACAAACCACACTCACACACACTGACCAGAGCTGGCTCAGCAAGCCCTCGAAACACACCCCGGCGTTGGGGAAGGTTTCAACTCCTTCTCCACGGACGACGACGACGACAACGACGACGGAGGCCGTCAGTTTGTTGCTGATGGCGATGCATTTTGGAACGGTTTTCCATCGCTGTCGGTTGTGCCGTCCGGGACCGATCGTTGTGTTGTGACCGCTAGACGCGCTTCGATGTTTGTTATTCGACTTCCTTAGGCAAGTGTGGCGTCTTAGAAGAAGTGTTAAACTCTTCGGCATTTTCAAAACGAATTAATCGGCCGACCGAGTTGCCAGCATTGCATTTGATTGGATCGCCTCAAGGAACCATCCGTCAAACTGACTTATGTCAATTCCCTTGAAGAAATTTCCTCTGGATCAAGTGGTCGTTAAACGTTCTTCGAATCGGCCATTTCCACTGGAGTCGAAAAGTCGTTTGGCTGTCGCAAAAGTTGATCAAACACGTTCGAAAATATGCAACCCTGTTTTGTGACTAGAGTTCGTTCCGGAAGTAACGTGGTATTGCAACTGCTCGTTCCCGAATTAGAATAACCGAAAGCTTCCACCGTGCAAAGTACGATTTAACGGTGTTTTCCATAACTGTTTCGTCGTTATTAAACGCATTACGTGTTTAGTAACTGTGAATGTGGTGCCGTGGTTCTGTGGTGGTGATTACGATTTATGTCACTTCGAGTTGCTTTCGTTCGTTTGAATAATTGACCATCGACCAGTGTCACCGACGTATGTTGTGTGTGGCAAGTTTTTTTGTGTGTGTGTGTGTGTGTTGCGTTCGCACCGAAGTGATCCGTTTCCGGTTTTTCTTCCAAACGCCGGAATCGGAGACGCCCGCCTAGCGGTACCAACGCCGCCGGAGACGCCACATTCGTTGGCATTATTTTGCGCGAGGAATCCCTTCGGCCGGTGCGCGGCGCGACACATACCAATATATCAGAACAGCCGGCCGAGATTCGAGTAGAATAACTCGCGCACCGTCTCGAACAAGAAGACCCCTTTGCGCGGTGGATGATTCATGAATGAATCAGCACTCCTAGTGGCTGACCAGCAGGAAAAGCAGCAGCAGGGCCGGTGAAAAATCACCTGCGAACGGAACGGAGTGGGAAGTGCAGGAGGCGCAGGAAAAAGAAAAACCAAGTCGGCGCAACAAGTGGCACAGGAGTAATTGAACAAAGCAGGCTGGCTGGTAGCCTGTGTAACTGTAGTGTCTGGAAGAAAGGAAGTGAGGAAGTGAGGAGGATACCTTCAAAGGGGAAGGTGGCGGAAGTGAGGAGCGGAGACTTCTCTCCCACAGCCGTTTCGGGAAGCAAACCGGTGCGGACAGAACGGAAGAATCGATGTTGATTTTTTACTATGTTGAGGTACGTGATGCGTAATTAAATTAATGGCTGATTTGTTGTGGTTCCAATTTTCTCCATTGCCATTTTTGGATGCGGTGCGTTGGAAGGGGTGGGGGGGTGGGGGGGAGAGGTGATTTTTCATCGCACAACGTAAGTGGACCGCCGCATAATTATTCGCTCAACTTGATGTCAGCTTTAGATAGCGCGAAAGAGTGAAGCGCTCGAACTCGGACTTTCAATGGACGATAACAACAACACTTGCGGTGGAACGGTAAATGAAGTCCTAAATGCCGTCGTCTGTTGTTTCGCTGTCGGAAAAGCGGCGGTCCCCATTAAACTGCTGACATATGATTTGGGAGAGAAGAATTAAGTGCTTGAAGAAGTGAAGAACAATTTGCGCATGTTAAGGGTTCAATGCTGTAAAGTAATGCTCGGTAGAAAACATTTGTCTCTTTTCTAATGATTAATAGAAGACTTCTTTTTTGCTACTAGCTTCGATATTGTTTGGAAACAGTTAGTGGCTGAGATGAGATGTGTTCTCTTCTATGAAAAGCATTATGATTCGCGTGGAAAGACAACTATTACGTCAATCGAAAGGAAACAACTTCTTGACGAGCGATACGATCAGTTCACTTTCCCAATCGGTTCACTTCCTTCGTTCCGCCAGACACCAGACCCCGAGACCGACCAGACCAGACAACCAGACAAGCACGAGTAACACCAAACCCGAACCGGAATCTCGGTTGCGAAATAAGTCCACAAAACGAGACCCAACTGGCGTCCGAGGGATGGCCGCAGCAGCGTCCGGGTGTTCCGTGCTGGCGAGAAGCTAGCTTTTCCTCCCATTTATTCGCCATGCGCCGACATAATTCTCGTTAACGCTTGGGGGGGGGGGGGGGGGGAAACCTTCAATCTTTGACCTGCATCCGGCCCGAGCGCTGTCGTCAGCTCGCGCGTCGATCGCAAATTTAAATTTCTGCTCTTGAATTATTGACTGCGCGAGCTGACGGCGGCGTGGACTTGTGGCTAGAGTGAGGTTTTTCCGTCCCCGAGGTCCCATTTTCCCCGAACCCCGGGGTGAAGTTGGAGTGGAACATCTGTGCCTGTTGTAGTCGGATGGGGAGGGGCTGTGGAAACCAAGCTGTCGCTTGGGATGATGAAAATCTATCGACACCGTTTCCGCCATTCAGCGAAGAACGGCGAAAGAACGCAGACACGCGCACAGACTAGTCCCCAAAAGACTACTTCTATTTGTGTCAAGTTGGACAGTTCGGAAGCAAACATTCTTCCGTCAATGCTGAGACAAAACACAGCACAGCAGCAAAAAAAAAAACCCCCACAAATGATTTGAGCCCATTTGTCAACGTGCGTGTGTGCGCCATCAAACCACAGGAACAAGAAACAGGGTTGGTGCGGTTTTCCTTCCAGCTAACCGAGTTTCCTAACCTTACGGCAGGCGTGTATGTTAACCTTTTCGGTTCCGTAATGTTTTAGGCCTAGTATGCCACATTTCATCTTCTCCGTCTCTCCATTCGGTGGTTGCATCCATTCGTCACGTCTTCAGAGAACACCTCGAAACTCCCAGCATCTTAGGCGCGTCGCAGCACCTTGCTAGAAAATTGTTAACCGCAAGAATGCGTTTGAATTGGGTTTTCTATCTTGCCAGTGATTTTTGCCTTTACTTCATCACACTTAACCGCATTGCCAAGCCATTGGCATCCCCGATGGCAAGTTGGGAAATTATGTTGTTGGTTTCGGAATGATCTTGTGTCAACATCTCAGGCATCGGCCAGTTCAGGTGCAACTATCCGAACACCAGTTGTTAGACGCCGTCGGTCGGCTTGCGATGACTCGAATTTCATGCAACGCAATTCATCCTGCGTGTCTTTGCTTAGATGTTTGCTGCTTGCGCACACGATATTACTTAATTGTTTATTAGCACTTGAGCACAAAGTACACGAGGCGGCATCCAATTTCATCGGGAGGATGTTTTGATCCTACAGATGATATTTTCCGAAATTATGCCGCATGTCAAAAGCAGTCTATATAAATAGAATGTCTTCATCAGATTCCTTTAATATAGGTCATTGATTACATAACTTTCTTCTCTATTCATTACGGTTTTAAATATCAAGCACCTCGAATCTCTGTCTGCGATTTATGTTGCAAATTGTTGCACACATAAATTTGTAAACCGTTGACAGTGTTTTCCCTGCACTCAGTTGCCCACGAGATGATGTAGCTGGTAACAAAATGGTGTGTGTGTGTGTGTGTGTGTTTGTGTGTGTGCTTTCCTTTTCTATTCTCCTGGTAGCGTCTTAGTAGCATTTTATAAGAGGGAATGCCATAAACTGTCCCGTCTTCTCAGTGGCTTCGCATAAGCAGCGCATAGCAAAGATCACAGGCAAAAGGAAGATATGAAATGAATTATTTGGTCATGTGTCATGTGCTAATGGTTCACAATTATCGCACACATATGCAATAGGTAGTCGCTATTTTGGTATGACAATTGTTCAACAACGCGTTGGCGTAGATAATCATAACTTCTACAAAAACCGTCTGTCAAGCTCGAGTGTCCGCACAATGGTTCTTGTACCCTTTTTTTTTTTTTGAGGTCCCTTTGAATTTCCCTTGAACACTGAAAGGAAGCGTTAAGTAGTGGTGTAACGTAACACTTGAATTTGTGCTCCTCAATGGTTTGCCTGCGGTTCACGCTCGATCGGTTGGTCAAGGGCACGGCACGCTGCAACGAACGACGACGACGACGACATTAAACGTCTGCCGAGCTCGTCGGGGTTTCGCTGCGCCGTTGAAATCCGACCGCGGGTGGTGGAAATCTTCCAAACGAAAAGATCCGATCATCCGTCCGTGAAAATCTCGCCCGCCACCGGGGTAGACAAATAACGGTTGTTGTGTAGCTGCTCATTTCCCATCCAACGTTCGTTCCGTTTCGATCGTTTTATGGTTCCATTCGATCGAGTATTGGCCTCCCACTTCTCGAGTCCACCGCCTTCCTCGTTTCCCACCATCGAGTGGAGAATACGGGTGGAAAGCAAACAAAGACGACCCTCGCCACCACACCTTGAAGTTCTTTTCAAACTCCGTCGGTGTTCTCCCTCCCAGTGAGGGACGGTCTCTCGGCAGCTCGATCGTGGATGGAAATTAGCCCCTATTGGTTTGACCTAAACCAACATCCTCGCCTGATGCCATAAAGAACGACGAGCGTCGTCGGGGGTCGGGCGACGGAAAGTTCGATTCGATTAATTTGCTACACCACGGCAGGGCATTAATTAAAGCAGAAAACTTCCTGTCGGTCGGAGTTGGACGATATGTTTCCTCTTTTTCCTTCCGTTCTGCTGCTCGTTGGGCGGAAACATTCAGAGAAACGAATTAGTCAATAGATTGTTTTATGGTGATTTTAAAACTAGCCCGAGCTTGTTCAACATTTAATAGATATTTCCTTATGCTGTCCCCCTTGAAAAAAAAAACGCTTCAACTACCAAGCAACATATCAATTGTAGCGACCCAACATAATTTGCTGCCATTATGTTCGCAAAAACCCATTGTTTCTAAATTGACCCGGTTTTTGGGGGCAACCCTCTGGAACCCCTCCCTATCAAACACTCCCGCTGGCGAGTGAAAACCGTTTGAACTATAATGGCTTGTTGGAAAATTTAAAAAACCAACCCTTTCCCCAGCGAACATGCGAGCGACAATGTTTCCAAGGCGAGCCCCTAATCGTGATAGTGAATGATAATAGATAGGAGGATACTCTCACCCTTCAAAACCTCCCTTGGGCTCGAAGTATCCGTTTCGCAAAGTGAGATGTGATGAAGGAGAAAATTAGACAAAGAAAGAACAGTGACCAGGGATGTGAAGCTTGTGCAGTGTAGAAGTTTTCTAACGTTCGCTGGTATTCTGCAGCAAGTTGAACAGAGAGGCAGACAGCGTGAGAATTGGGAGTGAACACACGATATGAGGGGTAGAGATGAAAAACTAAAGCACCGTTATTGAAACTAGAATATGCATAACATGATGAGACCCTTTGTCGCACACTGCTCCACATAGTCAGCGACGTAGTGCGGGTGTTCCGAACCCCATGAGATTAGGGGAGGACTCCAATGAAGGGGTGGGCTCCAACTTCCGTCTCCTCTGCCGGTACCTGTAATGAGAAACTCATTAAAGTAGAAGACCCGTTTCAGTGCATAGAGGGCGAAGGATGTGAAAATATTCTATTACCGAGAATCGTTCGCAGGTTGAAGCTGGTTTGAATGGAAAAGCGTGAATGCTTGGTTATTTTTCCGACGCGGCGTTTCACGTACAACATTAGGTTGATGGTGCGACGGGATAAAAAGTAAGGGAAAAAGGTTACACCGTGGCCCAAAATTTAAACGAAAGACCAGACGCTTTACTTTGAAACAAAATTTACCCAAAATGTAACGTTCCTTTTGCCCATTTCCGACATCGTTTTGTTTTGCTTCTTTCACCCAATTGATATTCATAACACACTTTTCCCACGTTAGGACACATTTTTCCCATTCCCACAAAACACCCGGCCGCCGCATACCCACAAAACACTACACACCCGGCCGCCGCATACTTAGATCGTGAGCAGAGTTCATCCTACGAGAAGCGCGTGTTCGCAGTCACGCCAATCGCTTTCAATTTCACTTTCAATCGAAAGACTTGCCCTTCGGAGAAGCCTTCGCCTAAACAAGCGACGAACCGAACCGTACCGTAGTCGCGTCGCTGAGTCGCCTGCGCTGCGGAGGCGTGCACCGATTGAACTTCCATTATTCTTTCACTTTCCTTGCGACAATCGATCCTGCTCCAACTAATGCTGTGCTGTGTGTGTGTGTGTGTGTGTGTGTGTGGAATCGTTGTGAAAACATCTCAAAGCATCTCTATTGATTATATCATATGTGCGATACTTTTATTTTCTAAAATGCATTTAAATTGCATTGGAAATTTCTAGTATCATTTCACCAGCGACGCGAGCCGCTGTGTCTCTGAGAGAGAGAGAGGAGAGAGTTCTCTAATCCAATAAACCATTTTGTATGGTAAACATTCCGAACCCACCTGGGCTGGTGCGCGTTAGTTGACCCGCACTAAACATGTACAGCTAGCCAACTGGTACGCAGCCAGTGGCCAGTGACTGGTGTGTCGGGCACTGGGAGGGTGTTGGTGGCATGCGGCATGAAACACAAATGGGGAAACGTACGGGTACGAGCGCAAAGAACGCGTTGGTTTGGCGGATGAATTATGGAAATCATAAAAAAAAATAAGTACGATATTAATATTAATCGAAAAAAATTGCGAAAACCCACTCCCACCGTCCGGGAGAGCGAGGATGAGAGAAAGAGGGAAAGAAAGAAAGAAAGATTAGCTCGGAGGTCTCGTGCACGATGGCATGAACAGGAAGCGGGCCCGCTCGGCTGTACGTGAAGCCACTTTGCAAATGTTTGTTCCCTGCATGCCCGCACGTGGGAAGAGGTAAAAGCGACTCCAAACGGTCGATCGGGTCAGGCGAAGGTTTCCCCAGCGGCTAGAGACCGACCGTTAGACGGGTGGGTAATCCACCTAACCTAACCTAACAAACAAGCGAAGGTGGCTGGTTTGGCGTACGTCGTCGTCGTCGTCGTCGTCGTCGTCTTCTTGGTCGCCGTCGTCGTACGGTTCGCGACACTTGCACTTTCCTGCACCATATGCAAGTGGCATGTGTGACAGGTTCCTCCTCCTCCTCCTCCTCCTCCTCCTCCTCCTCCCCGTCCTCTTCGTCCTTTCCGTTTCGAACCCGGAAACGGCTTAACCTCGACGAGCCGGCCTCGGAATGGCCCACGAATGTTGTACTGACCCTAATCTGGCTTTATGCACTTCGCTCAGCTGCGGACGGCAGAGTGAGCGTTCCCGGCCACGGAAATACGATAGGGATACGTTTGCGAAGGAAGGGACTTCGTAGGGTAAACGATAAAGTCCCGTTCTCGTCGCTGGTTCGCTTGTGGGGGGGTGAAACATTGTGGCTGGTTTTTCCACATCCGCCTTCCGCGTAGATGCGAGATCGACGAATGCTTGTAGTAATTTAACGAAATGTTCATCAAAATGGATCAACATACGACTACATTATCTAGTGTTCATAACTGGGTGGTGTCCATCAAAGCTTTTCTTTTGAACCAACTGAATGAAATTGAAGCGAGTTAGCTTACCCCCCCGTCGATCGACTGTTTGATTTCCATCATAACCGAACAAGACCAAACGATCACAAAACGGAAAGCTTCAAGCTGCCTCGCCCGTAAACCACTGATCTATTCGAACGTATAATGGGGAAGTGAAGTAGTGTTTCTTCCTCGCTGTCACCTGGCCAGGATGACTGACTGGCTCCGTTCGAATTCGATGGGAACTGTGCATGATGGCACATTAGAAATGTATTCCCCGACGTACCGGGAAAAGGGGTTCCACGAAGGCAAGGGGCGTTTGTGGGAGAGCGCGAGAACCAGGCGCTAAATGGACGTAAATGGCTGGTGTGACAGCGTTTGGGAGTAAATTATACGGTGGCAGGAAATTGTACTCCCTCGCCCGCGCGCGCGTGCCCGTTCCTTCGATGGACGGTTTTCCTCGGCCCGCAAATGGAATCATGGCGAAGGCATAGAGCATCCCTTCTAGGATGCAAACCTTCGAGCCGACCGAGAGGGGAAAATGAAACGAGGGAGGAACAACAAACACCTCTTGATACTTCATGTAACGCTCGCTACAGATTTCGATCTAGCGATGCTCCACGAGTCTGGGGCTGTCGATATGCGTGTGCTGTAAACGTTGTTGGCCACATGGGCACTTTTACTACTTTTTTGCTTGCCTGTGCCTTCACGAAGACCTTCCCTTCGTACGGGCCAGTGGGTCTACTTTATTTATATCCCAAATGAGAGCTTGAGAGGGAGGCTTGTTCCCAATTCCGGTGACGACGAGACTACGACCGGGAAACGCCCAAACAAATTATAGAGAGTAAAACCTAACGAGCATTAGCCAATAATATGGTTGAGAGTTATTGGACACACACACACAGACGCGCGATTATGGCACACGTACAAACGTGTCGGGAGGTCCAGGCGCGGGAAAGCGTATTTCGATTTCATAATTTCCCGGCTTCCCCCGAGCCATAGGGGAGAAGAAAAAAAAAACACCACAAAAGGGGAAAAGTAAAGGCTCGGCTATCAATCCCGAGAAAGATTTGGTCCCAATCGTTGGGTGGGACTTCGCGGCTCGCCTCTTTCGTTCGCTCACTTGTTTTCCCCCCCCATCTCGTCCCACAGTGGGTGGTCTGGTTTTTTTTTTTTTTTACTACTTACACATTACATTCAGTCGTGATTGTGGCCGGCCGGGGACGCCCTTAGTTTAGTCGTCGTGGTGGACGATATATATTTTTATTACGTTTGTACCCTGCTGCTAATTTCCTTCGGTCCTTCGCTGAATGAGTGGCCTCGGGCAGAGCGCGGATGGATGGGAGGTTGAGGTGAGCAGAAGCAGTTAAATGGTTAGCTCCGCCTAGCCAGACTCGACGAGATCAGCCGCGAGGTCGTACTCGATACAGTTTCCGTGACAGTTTTCAAACAGCCCATTATCATTTCCCAGGACAACAAGCGATGCCTTCTAGCCGACTGCCACCTTTGAGAGACTTTAAGACATCGAAGAAAAACCTTCGTTTCAATCAAACAAGTCGTCAATGATGATGCTCGATCAGATAATGAGTTATGTTCAATGTCTCGGATTAGATAAAATCCGCTCGCTAAGCCGCCCTTTGAATGGCTTGATTGCGATTGAAGGGAAGGAGAAGAGGATAATCGGGCAACAAATTAAAACGGTTTTCATCCCGCGTGCGTTCCCTTCATCGGGACAGCGGCCCGGTGGACAGCGTGTGTGTGTGTGTGTGTGTGTGTGCCGTCTTACATCATCCGCAATCTGCAGCACTGCAGCAGCACAGCATATCGCGCACATACCGATCGCATCAAACGCACCGATTACGACGCAGATGCGATGCGTTTGATGAGTTGATTCGATTTGTCCATCGTACACATCGCCACAGCTGGTGGACTGGTGGAGTGCCGGCCTCCGAAAGTGTGGCCTCCGGCAGGATGCATCTCGTTGTGCAACGGGCAGGAGAGAGGAGAGAGGAACCCCCACCTCGATCAAATAATAAAACCGGTGGCTCATCAAACAGCCTCATTTCAGTGAGTTGAGGGTCCATGTTTTCCACTGGCCGCGTTGACGCGACTCTCACCTTCGTGACTTGGTCGATAAACCGAAACGCGATTTGTCAACAAATCGGCGGGCGGAAAAGCAGTGCGGCCGCCGCCATCCTCCGTTCGTTCCGCCGATTCCGCTCGTTTCG
Organism: Anopheles plumbeus; assembly: GCA_034621735.1. NCBI lineage: Eukaryota > Metazoa > Arthropoda > Insecta > Diptera > Culicidae > Anopheles > Anopheles plumbeus. The sequence goes on along the minus strand of JAOEFI010015276.1, from coordinate 1,233 downwards.
TTTCTTAAGGGCCAACCCGACGCCGCTTGGTGCGATGGGCCACTTGTCCTGAAATTCAGCTATTTTCACGCACTTACACCCACACCGGGAAGGTGTGAAGTGGCCGCGTGAAATGAATTTCATCGTTTGACACTCGTTGGAAATCCATTCCGGGCGCAGACGCGAAACCGAGTGACGATGTGTCGATAGAGGGGGCTTTCAAAATTAGCGATCGAAGCGGTTTGGTTTTGAACGAGATGGAGCTAAATCTAGGATCCATGATGAAAAGACGCTTCTCTTGGAGGAGCATTAGGAGCAGACGCAACAAAATATCTTCACGCTGGAACTGACAAACTACGATTGACCTAGGCTACGTCTTTTTGAAGGATTTAAAAACAATCTCGAGCGAAGATTAATCAAACAACATAAAGTGAGCGGAAAGCAATTTGATCGTGCGCACCATTCGTCCGGCGGATGATTGTTCAAGACAGCAGGCGGGCGGTGTAGCATTTTCGCGCCCCTCGCCCTCGGGTGGGGCAGCATGTGTCGAAATTCGCGACGCGCGAAAATGAATTTATTTCGCGCGTTTCCCTTTGAGACTTGAGAGAGAGAGAAAAAAACCCGAGACCCCCACCTGTCGGAGGGAGGGAGGTGCAATAGCAGCGGCGACGAGGTTGGTCTGGCTCGACCTGCAACGGTTTGGTCCAACTAGTGCAACCGACTGGACGTAAACCGGTGTGCCCTCGCCGTTCGACCCCCTGGCCAGTTGTTGGTTGGTGGGAGGAAAGTCAAAGCCGAGTTTCTGGACGGCTGGAACCGGGAACAGGGGATCGTTCTGGAAGGTGGCCTGGGGGATGGTGACGGTCGGCAATGGACCACCCGTTGTGGTGCGGTTTCCTGTTGAGACCGTGTTGACCCGACGATAGCCAACGTCGTCGAAGTAACGTCGGGCCCGAGTAACAACCGAACAAATTAAGTCGTCGTCTTGAAGTGCCCCCACAAATACCCGTCGCTTTCTGCACCCACTTGCGGGGTCACTTCAGTTCACGCGAGTGCCAAATTGGCGAAAGGAGTCACACCAATGAGCTGGAGCGGGTCGCTCGAAACCACCACCGGAAACCAATTTGCGAAAATGTCAAAAAATATGGTCTGTCAAATTGTGATGTTTTACCTCTGAACCGAAACCTGGAGAAGTGAAACACGTTCCCCGGCAGTAATCATATGTTTTGCTAGGGTTCAGAGCGGAGAAGGAGG
>JAOEFI010015275.1:0-19113 GCA_034621735.1 Anopheles plumbeus | reverse complement strand
GGAGGGTAGGGCGGGCGCGCTTGAGTTGATTTCATTTCATTTGATTTCATTTTATCTCGCCGGCGATCGATGGGCGGAATGGGCGAACTGCGCGGCCACTCTAGAGCACCAGGCGCGGATCACACGCCGACAGAAAGAGATAAAGAGAGAGAGAGAGAGAGAGAGAGAGAGAGAGAGGGAGAGAGGGAGAGGGAGAGAAAGAGAGAGTAAGAGGGAGATAGAAAGAGAGAGTTAGAGAGATATTTAAATCGCGATCTACACAAGATCGACGCGAACTGCTTGCGCACGCACGGTAAGATCTACTGGCGGGATCCGTTGTGGGTGGGCAGTAGCGAGAGACGCTTAATTAGATCAACATTTCTGCCCAATCGGTCAACGCGTTCAGCCCCGGTGGATCCCTTTCGCTAACTCATCCCACGTCTCGTGAGAGCCCTCCACAGGGCGACTAGTGGGTCTATCCGCCTGTCTGCCCTAGGGCCTACCTTTTTCTATTCATTTCCATCGAACGTTCCGCCTCCCCTTCCCGCCGGTTTCCCATCCTCCTTGTTCTGGGTGTGCTTCGGGTGTGCCTCGGGTGTGCTCTTCTACGATTCTACCTCTGTCCATGTGTGCCGTGGAGCTTATTCTATACGAAAAACCTGTTGGTCGGTGTGATGACTCTCGAGACTCAAGTGCTCCCATTTTGGCACATTCGCAACATCCCCTCCCTCCTCCGCGCGCAATCGGACAGGAACTTTTGTGAACTTTACTCAATTTTCTAGCACTCCAAAGGTTTTGTTGAAAGGCCCTTTTACACGCCTCTGTATTATAGTAATTGAAATAGCTCATGTTTACAATTCACAACGTAATTGACTGAAGGCCGTTGTAATGGATCTCGTAACTTTGTTTGCTACCTATCTCCTAATAGGCTTCTTCACGCTTGTGTGTTCTTTTTTCAAATGTTGCTCTTCTCCTAACACCGGCCAGCCTACCATTCCTTAAAACTAAGATTACCAGCGGTCAAGGACCCTGGTCTCCTCAAATCCGTCAACTTCTTTAGAAGCAGAGGGTGTCCCAGTGCCGTGATGCATGATTCATAGTTGTTGACGTCCAACATTGGTTTAATGGCTACATTTTTTGTTTAGTTTTATTGTAGTTAATTTTTACTAGATACTTCCTTTCCTAGGCAATATATGAAAACATTGTCAGGACATTACGTCAGTATAGTCCGACAAGCATACTGACTATATAAGCTATAGTTTCGTGTTCGCGACCGAGTTAACATTTGCGTTTATAAAGTCATGAAGCTACTGAACGAGAAATGAGGTTATCTTGCATGCAAGCCACTGCTAATAAATCTCCTCGGCAAATATGAAAGAATGGTCGAGAACAAAAGGGATAAATAGCGGCAGAACGAAACCCGACCGTAGAACACAGCCAACAAATCAGTGAAACAGACGCATCCTTCAAACACTGCCGCCATGTATGTGGTTTATTTTTTTTTAATACGTGGCCAGAGAGCTGGCGGAACTTACGCCAAAGATCACGGAATATCCCGGGCGACACGAGCTCCTCCGACTTACTTGGGATCGTGGCGCTAAGTCCCGCTGCTCTGGATGGCTAAGAACGGTGGACGATGAGTAGTTTCTTACGTACTCTTTGTCGTCGTACGAGACCGAACTGCACGCAACAGTTCACGACTTTCTAATTGATTTTTGTGCAGATTCTTACGTGAATATTGTTGCGTTCATGTGTAGGAAATAAGATGTCAAGTTAACGACTTCACTAATGTTCCCCTAGTGGTATTCGGGACACGCCGCTATTAATCGGGGATATGCCACCGACAGCGACGATGACACTCTGCACGAGGCCCTGGAAAAGGTTCATATTATCGTCAATATACACAAATCGTCACTAACGCTCGGGGTCTACATAGTAGGTAGAATGTCACTGACTAAGCGACCTATCGATGCTGCTTAATAATGCCGCCCCTGCTCAATAATGCATCGTCGCGGGAACGCTGTGTGGAAACTTGAGCGACGATTGACAATACTGACTCCGGTCCAACTGAGAGACAGTGGGAGCGAAACGATTGACGGGCAGAATTGGATTCAACCATGAGTCGCAGTACACAGATGTCAACTGATTGACACAATGGTTTCATCGAGTTCGCGAGACTCATGGCAAAAAAAAACTCGCTATCGTGTAATATGCTTTGTCAATCAATATAGCACTGACCATGTTGCCGGAATGCCAATGAGAATTACGAGAAACCAAACCCAACCGCCAAACCCAAAGTCCGCTTCCGACAAACCCTTTTGTTTGAACTTGCTGAAAAACTTTTTCAAAATATGTCCGAAAAACAGACCGGAGATCGGCGCGAAAAGGGATGTGCAGTGGTCCTTCAACCAATCACCTGTTGGAATAGTGCGGAAAAATAAGTGTGATTTAGTTCGAAGCATTCCCTTGTCGTTGCCACTATTGAGGATTTTGGATTCAAGTCAATATTAATCAATGTCAATTTTCCTTTCTTTGCTCGCTATCGGTACAGGCTGTGCATATTCAATGAATCCGGTAGTAAACAATACGTGTGCGTGTGTGTTGCAGCAGGCAAGCAGTTAAAACCCTAAGCAAACGTTGTAGTTTTAAAACCCTAAGGTTAAAACCCTAAGTGAATGTATTTTTTTTTTTGTATCTTGGAAAGAGTTAAGATCACTTGCTCCGAAATGCATCTCGGGTCGTACAAGAGGCAAGTGGAGCATTGCTGCGATTAACGTAAACAGCATAACGAATGATAAACACATTCGCCGCAACACGCGCAGCGGGATGTCATTACAGCGCACTTGACAATTCACCCTGACGGAACACTACATGTGCTCGTGTTTTTTTGTTTCAATTAAAACCCGCATGACACCATCCCTAGTCAGGCACTATCGGGCACTTTTATGTCCCATCGCCATTTGGTTGGATGCATTTTACATGATGGAGTTATATTTGATAATTTGGAGCCAATTAAATGGTGCTGCTTTCAAGCTCAATCATGTATCAATAGATAAACTAATGATTCAATTAGGAACTGTGTGGATCTTGTACACTACTTCCAGACTTCTCTCCTGTAAGTTCAATTGCAACTGCGACCGAGACTCACAACTTGGCATTCTGCAGTGGCCTGCGGTGTCTAGTGCAACTTAATTTAGAAATTAGCTAATCTACCGACTCCTTACTAGACTTAGATTGCGGGGAAGCGGCATAGAAATTCGGTTATTTCGCATACCTCCGCTGGGATCCAAGCGCACACTTTACAAGCGTCTTCTTGATGCAAAGGAAACTAAACCCGCCCGTCGTTCAGCAAGGGACGCGATCTTCCAATAGAGCAACGCCCTGATTGAGCACGAAAAAAACATCGCCCTGTCCATTAAAACGCACTAGACTTTTTTTTTTCTAGACAGCCACGCTCCGGCCCTTTTCGGTTGTCCTACCGATTCTAGGTACCAGGAACAAGATTGTTTTCAGTTCATACATTTGCTCGCGTGTTGGAGTTTGAATGATTTAAAACCAACTTAAAGTCGCTGCTTTGGGGCAAATGGAATGGGCAGAAAGGAAACCACAATGTTTGAAGTATAAATCCAAAGTAGCATTGACAGTATTCCATAATTATCTTATAAATCACATATAATGTTTGTATATATATATATATGGATAGATAGTAACCCCTGACTTTAAAAGAATGGATAGAATGTCTAAGTTTAGTGGACGGTCGGTGAAAGCCTTTCCCCACGGCTTCACGGTACTGGCTGGCTCGAAACCATGGATTACCACCCGGGGCTAACGGGAAACGTTGGTCGGAGTGAATCGGTAGTGTTCCGGTACCGGGGCGTCCCGTCTGAAATCGGGAAAACCAGTTAGTTATACAAAACAAAATTGTATAATATTTGTACAAGCGACATATTAAGTTAAGCAAACTTATTAGATGCGGTGGGTTCAATTTTGTGTGTTTTATTAGTATTTTCCGATCAGCTGAACTTGGCAAATTGAACGTAACTCCCTAGACAGTAATTGAATAGTAATTGCAACGCAAGCCATGGATCGTAATAAGATATTGCTGTCCTCTTTTAAGGGCGGTGTGGAGTTATTTTCGGTATGTCGCCCCTCCAATCAATGATGTTCATTGTCCTAGTTTACAGCGGTGTGTGGTTACATTAAATGATGTCCATTGTCCTAGTTTAAAGCGGTGTGTGGTTAAATTTGCGGTTTGGGTTAAATTTAACACGGCGCTTAAAATGTACAGCAACAAAACGCTACTAATCGGCCACAACAAACTACTACCGCAGCTACAATCGCGCCCGTTACTGTGGCTACCTGTCTTGTGTTCAGAAAAATCTGTATCTGCTAATCCCATGTCGTTCTGGCGCTACATCAATAACAAGTGAAGATCCAGCCTAACTCCAAGCACGGTTGTTTGTGAGGGTGTGTCGAGATTTGCGACAACTTCGTTAGAAAATTTGAGGACACCTTTGCACCTCTTACTACTGATCCATTCGCGATTGCCAACGGTACTGCCTACACGCCCGCTGACGCGGTTGAGTTCTCACTCTCATCGGAATATGTCTCAGCATTGCTTGAGTGCCTAAAGGTTCTGGAGCCATCAGTTGAACCGAGTCCCCATGACATCCCTGCTGTTTTTCTGCGACGCGATTCGTCTGCTCCCGTGGAGGCCTGGGGACGTTCTCCCGTCCTACGCGGAGAAGGGGTTGCTCCCATATCTCCACAAAGCCTTACTTTGGGCAATGGGTATCGTTACCGTCGTCTCTAAGTCTTTAAGTCGATTGGCTCCACTTGCGATACTCAATTCCTCTCCCGAGATGAAGACTAGCTAGATTCACCTGGAATGATTGATTTGTCAGTAGGTTTTGGTAAGACACCATTTTGGTAGAGGAACTAATTGAATCCGTATACCCGACAGTCTTACAAAAATACCATGAAAGAATATGATTAAAATAAAGAGCTATTCTAGCTATTCGACGTGCACGAGGTTAATGCTGAGATACTCAAGAAACTACCTGTTCCAGTTACTGAATACAGAACTATTGACATTGCACCTATCGTTAACATAAGCTTTCCTGTAGGTGTTAATTTACATCATAAAACCCTAAATAGTAGTTTGCAACCTATCTTACATTTCATTCAGAGTTATCTAGCTTGGGAAACTTGAAAAGAATGAATAGAATGTTTAGTGGGCGGTCGGTGAAATCCTTTCCCCACCTGTTCACGGTACTGACTAGAAACCATGGATTACTACCCTGGGCTAACGGGAAAGGTTGGTCGGATTGTAATTGTATGTAGTTGTCGGTACTGTACCGGTACCGAGGAGACCCGTATGAAATCGGGCAAATCAGCTAGTAAAGAAATAAAAATTTGCTGCCGCTATTCCGGTGTATTTCTGGATCACAACGGTTATGTTGTTCAGTCAACCCGCAGCCGTACGAAGATTTGTGGTTCCGCTTGGGAATATTGTACGGTGGATTGCTTCCGGCAGCATGCAAGCACTTCTAGCGTCATGGCAGCCCTTCGTGGTCTAGCTTGCAGTTCTGTGATGGTCAGTAGAGCATAGCCAACGGATGTCAAAAATGTCCCAGTCTTCTTCTCCAAGGGATGGATGAACCACAACGGGTTGCGTGAACGTGCATGAGCACACCGACCAGTGGACAGGATCGACAGGACTAATGTGACTGCAACCGTTTCGCCTGCCTGTCCCCGCCATGATTCAATATTCGGTTGTCAGTTACCTAGCCAGGACATTGTGTTTGTTTTCCCCGGTTTTTTGGTTTTTTGCTATCTAACTTTTATTACCTCTTTCATTCTTGCCTGCGCCAGCAAGACCTGGTGTTCCGCTTCGCGGATCAGAGCTGTTTATGCAAAAGATACGATGTGCGAATCACCGCGGGTGAGAAAACACCTCGCAGGCAGCGGACACTTCGAAACGTCGGCCGCACTCCGAGAATTTACGGCACACCGTGAGGTGTTAAGTGCTGTTACACCACACAGCCCCGGGCAACCGTCTCTCCCATTGCCCCTTCGCCCCAGATCCGAGGGCCCTTCGGGTATGATTGTCCGGTTTATTTATTCGCTCGCTTGCAAGATCTCGTCGATCGAAGTGTTGGCGTTATGTGCCGGGCGAGTGCAACTGTGCCGTTTTTTTTCTGGTCCCAAGCAGCTGAGCGATGGCTTCCGTTCGACGTGGCGATACCGCAGGCCATAATTCAATTAGTAAACAGCGACGCCAGCCATTCCTTGCGTGCAGTGCGCGAACGTGCGCAGGACGTTCCGGGCGGGTTTTCCACCTTCTGCGCGCAACATTCATGCTCGAAGTAAGGTGTCACTCTGCGCCACCACCTTGCCCGATAGCGCACTTCTGCGGTTAAGATTCGATGGGTTTTAAACAGGTGACCTCTCCGCGCGGGACCCCCTCCCACCCCCCTTTCAGGCGCACCCTGCCCCAAGGCGCAAATGTCCGGTGTGCTCTGTCAGTTCTGTTTATTTTCACCCTTCTTCCCCCACCGTAGGGGTGCTTCCTTGGTGCGTAAGTGGTATCCCTAGCGTCGGAAGGCTTGTCTACTGCGTGCGGCTTCTCCGGTTGACACCAAGCGATCGCCATCTGAGGCATCGCGACGTGGCGGCACAGACGTTTTATGTTCCCTCAGAGGGTCGAGAGCCGTTAAGTTATGTTATCTGAGGTTTTGTCAGCATGTTCCTTCCGCGGATTCGGTGCTTGTTGGCTAGAGCGTACAACACAACCGTTAGCGGAGAAATGTGCACGAGAACGTGAGGGACCTAGGCTGGTATTGTATTCTGACATGTTTGCATCATTGTCTTGTCGATTGTCTTGTGTCACTTTACGCTGACGGTTTGAAACTTTACGCTCCTGTCTACAATATCTCGTCCTGTGAACGACTTGCCTTGGATGGTTTTAACCCGTGGTGCATCCAAAACTGCATGTCTCTCAAATGTTAGTAAGTGTTGCGTTATCTTACTGACAAGGAAGCGTTGTCCGATCGAGTTCCAATACACCATTAGTGGTCTCCCAGTTCCCCGCTGCGACGTGGTTCGCGATCTTGGTGTTCACCTCGACAGTAATCACTTGGATATAACTGTCGCTAAAGCTCTAGGTACGTTAGGTTTCGTTCTTCGTGTCACTAAATATTTTCAGGACCCGTTCTGTCTCAAATCCGGTTACTGAGCTCTTGTTCTGTCCGATTCTGGAGTTCGCGTCTGTTGTGTGGTCTTCACTCCAAAGAACGAGGATAAACAGAGTAAAAGCAATTCAAAAGAAAGTGACACGTGTGATGTATACACGTTTGCCATGGTCCCATCATTATCCTTGTCCCACTTATCATACGAGGTGTCTTCTGTTCGACCATGAAACTCTAGTCCGCAGGCGTTACAAGGCCCAATGCTTGTTCTTCCACAAACTAGTGTGCGGTTTCATTGATACACCAGATTACCTTACCAATCGTTGACCTAGAGTCCTGTTTAGGAATAATTTTCATTCAACAGCCTTCGGTACTCAAGACCCGCTCATTCAATTTGTTAGGGCCTTCAATGAGCTAGGCAACATGGTTGACTCCAGTACGTCGGTGAACGAAATCCGTGCGATTATAAGGAGTGCTTTGTGAATTAGCGGCAATAGTTAGGGCACTTAATTGTTATCAGTTTAGCACAAGGTATTATTAATTATACAAAATTCAATGTTATGTAGGCCATATGGGCCAGATAACTTAAATTATTAAATAAATAAATTGTTCATCGGTGCAATGCTCTTCTCTTCTATCTGTATACCTGTATCCTCTACAGCTGGATCCTTGCACATTGCGCGTATTACTTCAAATCGTTGGCGAGGGCAGTACAACCTTGCATTCGTTTTGCATGCGTTAGAGATGTATCAATCTTTTTTTGTGTTATGTGATTTGGTTTTCTTCTGCCAACTGAAAGATCCCGTTCAATGCTAGACCATGAATCGAAAATCCACTTTATAAGTCTTTCCATATCGAGCACGGCCCATTCAAGCCAGTCGAAAGTGGTTGGTAAATAGAAAAAGGACACATTTCTTTCAATTCGAACGATTGACAGGCGCAAGATTTGCAGCTCGATTTCGCACGACGAAGTACCTCTGGCAGGAAGCCGGCACCGATCGGAATCAGAACAGCCCACGCACACCAGCGAACAAATGCCGTCCCGCGTTGCGGTGTGAAAACGTCAACATTTCGGAGTTTTCCTTTTTTTTTTTTTTGTGGATCGATACACTTTCTGTCCCTTGCACCTTTGCGGGCGCAGCTCCATTAGTTCCCGTCTGCCGCAAACTGCACTCATTTTCCCAGCGTCTCCCCGGACGCCAGAGGAATCCGTCGGAACCGGCCGAGTCTCTCACGCTCCGAAATCATTCGCGCCCTTCCTGTGTATGACGTGATGAAAACAACACCTCCCTCCGCCACGCACCCGCCGCCTTCCCTCAACCATCGCAAACCATCGCGCGGCCGACAGCACACACAGTTTGATTATCGTTTGTCGTCGCCGCCGACCGCTTCGCTTCGTGAAATTCTTCCCATCTTCCTTCACCCCAGCCCAAACCCAACCCGCACCATCCCCCCTTGTGTGGTGCTAGGAGGAGAAGGGAGAAGGGCGTCGGGCTTCCTTCGGTGGCAAACAACACAACAAGTAGCTCACAAATTGCGTAATTCAGATGCAAATTCAAACAAATACACCGCCGGTTGACGGCGACGGACAAACACCGCCGGTGTAATTCTTTTGCCCCACCGCACGACCCAAAGCCCTTCCCTGTCGTTCCGCCCACCCCGGTACCCTTGTTCTTTTCTTCCTTATTTACCTGCTACTGCTCTAATCCGGCAAAGCTTTCTCCAGGGGCCGCGGAAGGGCAGCCGCTGGTGATTGGTGGTGGTGGAGTCAATCGGATGCTCCACGAATGAGAGGAAGGATGTATGTATTTTATTTCATAATTGTTCATGTTTCTTAACAATAGCCTATTTACATTGATTCTGGTTAACTTTATTGAAACCTTAACTCAACATGGTTGGAATGATTTTCTCGGTGGCACTTGTGAAAATTAAGTGGTACATGGTCGATGGTTGAACCAATGGGAAAGATTTTTAAAAAAAAACCCCTGGTAGTGTTTATATATAAAAGAAGAACAGCTTACTTAACTTATATTCTTATTAACTACAATTTATGAGACTAACTATTTATACAATCTAACTTCAATTCTTTGATTCTCTGAAGATTACATTTGCTGTGGATATCCGCAGTACTATGCCATGTTGGCAACTTCAATATGCGTTTGAGGCATTTATTCTGTGTTACCTGTAGTTTTTCAATATGGGCTTTTGCGCATTTGGCCCATACTGGGGATGCATAAAGTAAGATTGGTCTTATGATAGTTTTATAACGTAGTAACTGATTTTTAATATGCAATTTTCCATTTCTGTTTATGAAACAATAAAGGCACTTTAAGAGGTTTCCTCCGCTAATTAGCTTATTTTCTATATGGTCTTTGAAAGTTAACCTTTTGTCTAGTCTGACACCTAGGTAGGTTACATTATTACTCCAAGCAATATCCGAGGTGTTTAGTTTTAGATTTCGATTTGGTTTTTTGTTTGTACTGGTGCATCGAGTAAAGTAGATAGCTTCAGATTTGTTGTCGTTTATTTTAAGCTTCCATTTTTTGCAGTAATTTGCGTATTTTTTAATGGCTATTTATGTTCTTAATGATCGTCCCAGGTAGTTGGGCTGAAGAGCTCATTGCAAAGTCATCAGCGAAGGCAAAACATTTGGTTGATTTCATTTCAGGGATGTCTGATGTGTAAATATTGCCTTGGGGTGCTCCTGCTGGTGGAGCAAAGGGGTCAGATGTTGCTGATTTCAACTGGCTTTTGCAGATGCGGTTTGATAAGAAAGAATAAATTTACAGTATGTCAGTATGTAAAATGGTTGTTATTTGCCAAAGAACATATTATTAGAGCCCTGACGTACTGCGAGATCTGTTGTGCCATCCATGTGGACAATATAACAACCCTCTCTATTCTCTGGCCATGAAATGAAATGTGTTACTGAATCTTATTTTAAACAATTCGCCATGGTGTGGGGATATGGGAAGTGGTAATTTTCTTTTAATTTCATCGATGTGCGTGGTATTGGAATGGCTTTCCATGGCACTTTCTGCTAATGCGCTATATCATCAAGGAAGTACGCCAATCGCGCGGGCGGCAGACAATGGCACGACTTGTGATTGAACACCCATGCCGCCCAAGCACAAGACCAATCCCTAACCCTAACCCATGGACCCATTGGGTGGGCGAGTGTCGCCCGGTCAAGGGCATGCTCTTCCCGGCCGCTATTCCGGTCCCCCTCCGCCCTCCGACCCGGGGCCCGTTGCGGTGCGGTGTGTGATGTGAAAAGGTTGTGAAAATGAAACTAACATTCGAACAACCAAATTCGAAGCCGATGCTTGCCCGGTCCCTTCGAGGGAGAAGGTGAGAAAGTGAGCCAACCGAGCAGGCCAAAGAGACCGAGCCCGGGGCAACGCCGTGGCAGCGAATCTCTTGAACATCCGACCCTAGCTAGGCCGAAGGCTAAAGGGCGACGGGCGAGCAAGGAAGGAAGGAGAAAAAGAAAGAGAGCCGAACGTGGCGATCAAGATGCCGTGCTTCGATGCATCGAGCAGATGCGGTCAAAGACATTAAAAATCACGGCCCGATAAGACAGGCGAATTAGTCATATCGTGTGCGTCGTAATGTGTGAGGAAGCAACGCCCCAACAGGGGAAGCTTCTTGCTTCTTGAATTACGTCGCGGTTGGACCCAACTCGATTCAAGAGGCTTTGGACGATTTCTGTTCGAAGCGCTTAACATAGCTACTGCAATTAACGGAAAGAATTAACTATGGCTGAAATGAAATTGGCTGCTTGCCGCAGCAACTGCTGAATGTTGGCCTTACAGCAGTCTGCCACTTTCTTACATGTACACCGCGGCTGACCAGCGGGCTGAGGCTGGCGATGACCGTGAGATGGAGTGTCGGTACGTCGACGGGCGCAGTCCGCAAACGGATGAAGGCGTGAACGTGCCCGAGATGAGCCAAACGCAGAAGGGCGGCCATAACCGCATGTCACAGCCGGGCCGATCGAACGCCGTTTGAAGTAACGTTTGATGGAACTGGCCTCGAGTTCCCGCATCGACTCCCGTCTAAAACCCCTCACCTTCTCCTTCCCCAGCTACCCAGTCTACTACCACCACTTACCCCGTTGGCGCAATTATTTTTCCAGCAAATATCTAGAAAAACAGTCCGGAAGCAGAGTGTCAGAAGGGTGTTTGCGTTCGCATGTTTCTTTCGTTCTCCCTTGTTTCCGTTCGATTTCCTCCTGCGGTGTCACTTACCATATTGGAATTGTGTCACTCATGCAGGCTGCCTTCGACCGTGTCATTGTCGGCTTCCGAAAAAACGGGACAACAGTAAAAATAAATAAATAAATTAAACAACCCGAAGGGGGTGCATTAGGGTTAACGGGAACATCGGGCTCAAGAAACGCCGAAAGGAAACAAGCAACCGGTGGTGTCGCATCACTTCTAGGGGAGCGAAGGCGTATTGGGAGGAGGCTGGGAGATATTTCATGCGCGGAGGCTGTGAATTGAGACGTAATTTTTGTCTCGTCTATCGGGGCTTTCTGCTGGGGGGGGTGCCGTGGGGTTTTCCTGCTTTATTATATTTTTTTTTTTCTCTCTCTTGAGAATCGAAACATGATTCTCCGGGCGCCAGAGAGGATGCTTCGGAAGGTTAGTCAGCACTCGAGTTTGGTGCAAAAGAGGATATGAAAGGAAGTCGAGAAGGGAGGGAAGATGAAGGTGTTTTTGAATTTCAAATGAGTTGTTTAACTATCCCGCGGGCGACCGAAACGTGCGTATCGACGTTTTGTGGAAGACTGCCGCCCAGTTTCTTCCCATCTTCTCTAGGTGAGATCTACATCCGCACCCACTCGGGATTCGGGGGCGGTGGGTGGTGGCTGTGCAGAGTGTCGGGAGCTTCAAATCGTGGTGTAAGAGTGTGTCAATTTTAGAAACCAGTAGAAGATGGGGCTTTGGGGTGGGAAATAGAAGGGGTTGGGGCGAAAAATGGTGTTCGAATGATGATTTTTTCTCACCATCAAATCCATTTTTCCGTGTTTTCTCACACCCCCGTGCTTTGTTTTTTTTTTTTCGACTGTCGAACGTCGAATGTTTATTTATCGTCCATTTTCGGTTTTTTTGGCGTGTGTTTTATTGCTGTTTTATTGTCGTCTCTCTCTCGTTTCCGCCGACCCACCTATTACACGCAGTAAGCCCTTCGGGCAGCGACTAATTCTCCGGCAGACTTCGGCCGAGCCTCATACTTCTATTTATGACCCGGGCGTAGTGCCGTTTCTTCTGACGGACCGCGTTTGCAGACGCGGAACTATCATCAAACTACTGGGAGTCTGCCTGCCTAGGGAGGCTGAGATGGAACGGCCGGATGAAACAGGCTGCCGTGCGAAGCTCCCCGGCTCGTGCCCATTTTTAGACCACGTGTGCGTAAGCCGGCAGGTCACGAGTATTTTTTGGAAGTTTTTTTTTTTCTATTTGATGTTGGTCCCTTCCGTTCCTCGAGGCGTTGAACTCGACCAGCAGCCAAGCTGGCAGGCGCTCTCAGGAAGATTGGCCACAAGCTTCAGCAAGATGATTGTCTTCTTGTTCGCCGAACTTGCGCTTCTTTATCGTGTGCCTACGTGTTTATGTGCGTGTGGTGTGTCCGTTTTGGGAACTACCCTCCAGTGCAGAGCCGGCAGCTCGTTCCAAAGTCCTTATTGGCGGATTGGAGAGTCCTTCGAAGCTTGCAAAAGGCAACTCCGTCCGTCCGGCCCGGGCGTGAGCACCACTGAGCCAAACGTAGTGTCCAGTCGCTCCAGGAGCTATTTCAGTCGCTATCGCAAACCGGGTAGCAGGGGAAACGTAAACGAGAAAAGGACCACTGCGGCTATATAGCGGAACTATCGGACAGTGATGGGGTCATCTGTGAAGCAAGCCGAGTGTGGCTCACGTGGGAGTGTTGCGATGGTTTCAATATTCAGCGTAGCGACTGGTGCGACAATGAACTCTGAACTTAGTTCTTCGCCGGGTAATCGACGAAAAACTACAGCAAAATGACTACATTTATTACACTCTGCAAACGAGTTCAGCAAGCGGTTTTTCGAGTCGAATTTCTCGACTGTCGTCCCTATCCCTGAAAATCTCCAACGATTGTCCTATCTCACGTGCACCACTGTAGACAACCTTCAATGCGAAGGCTCTTTTGCCCCTCGTCGGTTACGTTTTCTACGCACCGATTTTCGCTGCCTCTTCGTGTGTCGAGGGGCCAATAAAATCACCGTTTACTTTGTACGTTATTCGACGGAGAGAAAAACACATCAAAGCTCCGAGTGTCGCGGTTTACCACTCGAAAGGATACTATTGCTTTTCGCCGGAATCCCGGCTCTGCTGAGAGCAAGTTGATTCGGAAAAGTCGAATACATACAGCCAACACACAAACAACAAACAGCGTCAAACCGCACAACACCTGCGCTTCCTCTTCGTTCCGGGGAGACGGTTGAAGGCGGTGGTTGGGAAAGTATTACGAACACCGAACAAACTGGAGTAGAAACGGACAAAAAAAAAAACAGAATAAAAACATCCACATTGCACAATGGGGTAACAATTCAAAAAATCGATTTCAGATTTCGGGAAGAAATTACATAACACCAGGAAATAGGTTGAGAAATCGGTTTTCTTTATATTCCATAAATCCTTAGTAAAATTATATAAAAAATTATGTTGCCAAGGTGTCAAGTACAAAATCTCGATTGTGGCATACAAAACTGAGCGAGCACTCCACAACATTAATTTAATTACTCAATCAATTCATAAAATTACATTTTCACAGTGTCCACTGTACACTGTACTTTGATGTCGGTTGTTAAACGCATCAACTATTTATAAAGTTTTTTTTTTCAAACGCGTTTTTCTCAAAGTAATTTCTTTTCCAGCTGCGTACACTCCAGCTTACACAGTTTTTAACGAATCGCTAGGAAACATTGGCAGTTGTTTTATTTATATGTTTGCCTTCAATATGAATTAAACTTTTCATTATTATTGTAACTACTATTGTTTTGCAAAGGAAGTCAACGAAATTATTTCATATAGAAGAGAGACATGTTTATAAAGTGTATTCAACCTCCTATTCGTTTCAGGTGAAAACTACACTCTAGAGTGTACGCAGTCAGCAAAGTCTGATGCAAACGACGCCGCGTGGCAGCTGATAACTTTCGTATATTTCAAATAAATACATAAAAAAGTTCAGCATTTACGTTAATATATGTATTGAATGTCCTGAAAGATTCAATAGTTTTTTACAATAGTTAGTTAACATTCCTTATGGTTTAAAAAATGGACGAAGAATATTCAAATATTTAAGATCTTGCCATTAGAAAGATCTGTCGAGATCCATTTTACAATGCATCCTATTTTGAAGTACAACTCATGCTCTTTTTTTTAGCCATAAGTCAGCTGATACTTTTATACAGTTTTAGAGATATTCAGTTTTTAGTGTGCGTCAATTAGATGGCCATCGATTAGATGGCTTTATATTTCACGGAGCGTAAACATCGCATAACCGTCTGTCCTAATAAAACCCCATACCATAAAACGGTGGTTGAAGGTTTAAATCGTCGTATCAGAAGTTTTTAATGGGTATCTCTCATGCGTCTTATAACAGCTGTTCTATGCAGGAATTTCACGTGGTGCAATGTGCATCTGTTTTGGCTGTTTGAAACCATATAGGACCACCATGGGCATACTAAGGGCTTAATGCCTATAATTGTTTACTTGGCCAACTAAACCAAATAAACATGAAAGATTTTTTGAAATAAAAACTTAGAAGCAAATTGGACTGCGACATTCATTAAGAATCAACAATTTGATGGAGATCCGAGGACCTTATTGATCAGATCCTTACATCACTTCAATTGCAATCGGAAAACGGCTGTTAAGTGAAAACATTTCTTGCCAACAACCATATTCCGGAATATGTTAACAAACCTAACATAGAAACTGATTGAATGCAATTGAATTCTGCAGCAGAATCATGTGGTAGAAAGACTTTGATTCTGCCGATTCTGGAGGCCATTATCTTAAGCACAAGCCGTGAATGACATGATCGTGGCTATTATAACATTACCCAAGGGTAGTGGATACTTAATGCCTTCCATACGCTTAATCTAATCTCACGCTGCTTGACAAATGAATCAAGTAAGAGATACATTGAGTTTAAAACTGCCGAAGATTGATCCGTGCGAATTGGCTTTGACTAAAAAGAGAGATTGGCAAAAGTCATCGCCAGAATGACATATTGAAGAAGAATGGCAGAAAGTCCTGTATCTCTGCATTTGAAAGGACAGCGTCACTTGTGCATTGGTATAGCGGGGCGTAGAGTAGAAGAATCGTCATACACGTTCTACATTTCCCGGGTTTATACTTTTGCGTCTTGTCTTCCGCATGGGATGATATTCACTGTGTGAAGTGTGCCAGCTCGGATTAATAGATCCAGGGTTTTCCACCAACTGGATTCAATCCTACGGAATAAGGAATATTCAGGAATCGAGGGATGTCCTGAAATGCAAGAATGTTTTTTACTCCCAATCCCATGCCCACTTTCACTACTGCACAACAGCACTCAGGAGTTACGTCTATGCTAATTTCGTTGGAAATGGAATTGAGAATTCGCGCTAGGAAATGTCCGAGAAAGACTTGCGGACGTTCATGAACAATATCCACTAGCACGACCGAGGAATGTGTCAGCCAGGCAATGTGTGTCAATGGTCCGTGTGCGAGAACAAAGGCAGCTTCCGATTCAGCTCGTTCACCAGGGGATGGATGGTGTTGGGTCGCCATTAACCGCATCTAGAAGTAGGCCAGCGATGCCGGGGATTTGTGCTGGATCTCGAATGTCCGGCCGTTCCAGTACCAGAACTTACATCATGGCTATATGGATCATGAATCATCTCATTGCACCATTTTAAGAATTATTTATATCCTAATTCTGTGTGATGGGCACTGCCAAGTAATGTCCGTTTTCAAGAAATGTAGCTTGTTGTCTGTAGACGGTAGACATCAGTCAACCAATCATCGATCGATTGTTAGTAGAAGGAAAAACCGCTGTAAAAATGAAACTCAAGGAGTTAGTTGTCTATGTTCGTGGACGTGCCGTTACACCAACAAGCGCCTTCCCAGCAAGGCTTGTTTGATCAGGTCCTTCCATTACTTATTATCAGACCATTCCGGACCGCTTCGCATCGTTCCATCGATGTGAGGTTGCTTAATTAAAGCTACAAAGTTGCACGAAGTGTGGCAGCAATAACCAGTGGCGGCAAATGCTCGACTCCTGCGCCACAATGTCTGCCAAGTGCTACCAAGTGAGCGCAAAATGAAAAACAGACATCTCAAATAGACCAAAAGTAACAGAACCCAGAAGGGAAATCGCCAGCGGCGGGAAAACAGGCTGCCACACCCGAATAACCTAAAACCCAGCGGCCATCAGGCCGATCCCAGGGCCACTTGACGCGTCATGTCAAGTACCGCCGAAAGATGGAGCTATTTTGTGTTTCATCGCTTATCGCGTCGCCTTCCTACGCGTTTGGAAGAAAAAGGATCCCAAACCAACCGGAAAACCGAATCCAGCAACCCCTGGAGTGCGATGACCGGAGATGAAACATAAGCTCGGCCGCTGCATTGCGAGAGGCTTTCCATTTTCTACTGCCCTAGGACGCTGGAAGAAAAGCGGAAAAAGCAAACGGTAACACTAGAGCTGGGAGGGCAAGGACATCGTCGTGCAGAAGGGTAGGTTATCCAACCAGGAAACGATTTTGGGATCATGAACCCCGGCTTCATCACAACAATCCTTCCCGTTCGATGGACCCTTCTTCGGACAAATGACTCCGACCGGGCCGCCAAGAGGCAAACGGCTATGAATTTCCTCCCTTTCACAATGCCATTCGATTGGTTGTTCCATTAGTATTGTTCTTTTATTACGCAGGAAACCCTAGAAGAAAAACGTTATAGGCAGCAGACGACAATTCAGGTTGACGAGGATCCGAAGTTACGTTAAAAATGCTAATACTATCTGCTTGTTCATTTTCTTGCAATGATAAGCCGTTTGTTGTTGACTGGTTTGTGCGCTGGCTATGTTGGTGTCCGTTGGCTATGAACCTACTCGGCAAACACATCGGAACCTCGATTTAATTCAATCCTGAATGTGCAATTTTCTGCCTCATGGTGCATCGAAATGTAACAAAAATGAACAGAAACCTAAGACCATATCAATTATACAACGTGTTGCTCTTGAGCGCAGGTTAAACGCGGCCCATTTTATTATATTTTATTTTCTACCGCGCCCTTTCTGAAAAGTCGTTTTGCCGTCGTCGTAGGTTTGTAATGGAAACATCGGAAAATAGTCCACACGAAGTAAAAAAAAAACGCTCGCCACCGCGTGGACTGCCGCAAAACTGTCATCAGTTTTGCGTCGCATTTTCCGCACAGCGCGCGTCCATGATGCGGACCACCGACTTCGCCGTAACGTGATTTCAGTGCACGACCAGCACTCCGACTGCTCTAGCAGATGGTGGTGAATCAGAGCGCTCTTGGCAGGGCCTGGCCAGTGCATTGTCACCGATTTGTCCGGCAAAGCGTGAACAGTAATCTGGCATCCGGTGCCAGCCTGCTAAGGTTTTGCCTATTTAATTGGTTTTGTTTTTTACGACCACAGCCCATAAACAGGCCACAGATACTAAATGCCCGTTCCGATCAAGTGCGACATGGCCGATACAGCGAGAGGGAGAACGAGACAGCGAGAGGGAGGCTGACAGAGAGTGGGAGTGAAAGAGCGGCATGGAACTGCGCGTCCGGGTGGTTTCCATCACCATTGCAGGCAGCATCCTCATGCGCAACATCGGCATCAGCATCATCACCGTCGCCTCCCGTCGGCAAGCGCTTCTGGATGTTGTCAGCGGCCCTGTCGCCTCTTGCAACAAGTGTCAGATCTTCGCCCGCTCTGAGGCGAACTGCGCGAACATTACGGCAGGAAGCGGCATCGAGACGCAACTGGGGCCCGCGTGGACGCTTCTGCTGCTTTCGTTGAGTAAAGGCGAAGCAGGCCGGGTGTGGGATAGGTGCCATCCCGAGGAACGCGCACCCGCACCGAGATGCGTTTGCACACTCTGAACTTCGCCGAACGTCGTCTTCTTCGAATATCCGGACCGTGGCTTCGTTGGCGCTGGTTACTGGCTACGGTGCCCGCACAGGCGCGTGCTCAAGGAAAACCGAAGAACTGGAACCCGGCCGCCCTCTCTTACGCCTCTACCGTGGTACGCGCCCAACATGCGCTCAAACGCTGCGTCCATCAGCGACGCGTACATTCGAGAGAAGAACTTCCTAAGTACCGTTTTTTGCTGCCTACCAAAGAGCGTAACCTTTCATATATGACCTCGACAGCAATGGTCATACCGCACAGTGCAAAACAAATCAAAATAGGAGTTAGTCGAATATCTTTGGTCAGGGCCTGATTCCAACGTCCGAACTGGTGCAAGTGTCCCAAGTGGGTTGCAGGTAGTATGTTTTACATGGCACAGGAAAACGACAGTGAAGATCTGTTCGTCATTATGATACATATTATTATGATACATTACACAGTTAGTTAGTAGATGATTTGAAGTAACAACATACCCTCC
Organism: Anopheles plumbeus; assembly: GCA_034621735.1. Lineage (NCBI taxonomy): Eukaryota > Metazoa > Arthropoda > Insecta > Diptera > Culicidae > Anopheles > Anopheles plumbeus. The sequence continues at coordinate 306 of JAOEFI010015275.1, read as the reverse complement.
TGCTTTCCAGTTCTTACTGGTTGCTTTGTTTCCGTCCAGGTTTACCTAACAAAATGTTAGGACTCGGCCCGTCAGTAGATACAATAAGTTTCCTAGCCTGTATATGATATGTACAGAGTGCACAGAGTACTGCAGCCACAGGCAGATACACCCGTCATTTAGTATACCTCCCACATTTCCCCCCTAACGTTCCGTTCCTTCGCCCGGTTTTTTTCGCTGATGGATAACATCCGGTCAGCCTTTTGGCTTTCCCAACGCACAATCCGTCGCCAGCGCGGTGGTTGGGCGGGGGGGGGGGGGGGGGGG
>JAOEFI010015274.1:0-19117 GCA_034621735.1 Anopheles plumbeus | reverse complement strand
CCCCCGCCCCCCCCCCCCCCCAACCCCCCTCCAACGTCGAACAGGACTCGACCTTGCTGGTGACATTTCTTCCCGAATGAGTTTGTTGTCGCGTTGGGTATTGGCTTTTCCGGGACGGCGTGTGCGGAAAGCACATTGACCCAACCGAGCAGTTGGCTCTAACGTTCCTGTCGAGGGGTCCATCCCGGTTGGATCGCTTGCGTAAGTTGTCCCGGACGGGCCGGAGAGAGGAGAAAAACCACGAGAAACTAATAACGTTTTCGTGGTCCGCTTCCAATGTCGTGCCCCTTCGTAAAGTCAACACACAATCGTCCCGCGAGGGTCTCCAGTTAATTTCAAAATTCAGTACCGCACTTCGAACGAGTGCCCTTCTCCTTGTCGCCTACACTGCCAGCATTTAGCTTTGGGCTGGCAGTCGTACGTAGGAAGGCTGTAGCTTATTCGCTAAAACGTGAGGAAAAAAGGTCAGCACATCCTCCATCCAGTCAAAGGCTCTTGAAGAGAACAGATACGGAGAAAGGATAACAGAATAACCGTCGTGCGCTTATGTTTGTGAGGCTTAGTAGAAAAGATTAAGGGAGAAAAGTAAAAGAGATAGACTTTTGTGCGAGGTAGATCGAGAGAGTAAGAGGGAGAGAAAGAGAGAGAGAGAGAGAGAGAGAGAGAGAGAGAGAGGGAGAACGTTCGTATGTGTATGTGTGCGGTGCGTATCCCAGCGAGGGCGGGGTGGACCAACCGTTGTTCATCTTCCGTAAATTTCGCGACCGACAGCTGTATAGGCTCCACATTCGTACTCGCTCCGTTTTCATCTTCTACGATTGAATTCACCTCCCGTTTTATTAGGTTAATTGATTATGTTTGATTGGGACCCACCCGCATTCTTTTCCACGACCTTCCATCCCGCCTCCCCTGCCCATCTACTCACCATCACCCCGCCCATGGTGGCGATGGACGATGCTCGCGCACACACACACACACACACACACACACTTCCGCTGTTCTTTCGCAGGGCGGCTGGCGCACATCCTTCAGCGAGCAAGTCCACACAGCGCGAAACGGCTGTACTGTGCGGTCCAGCGTTCCGTACGTGCACACTAGCGCACATTAGCAGTGGCGTACTGGCGAGATCGGAACGGCTACGCGGATGGGAAGGGATGCCCTCATCTCGTTTGGAGTGAGCATGAAGTCAATAGTCATCATACTCGGCAGCAACATGCCAAACCCGAGTGCACCTTTACTAGGGCCTACTGGCAATCGGACAAATAGGACTGTAGAGAACGAGAAAGTTTGGCGTTTCTATTATTATTTTCCAAATGCTTTTTTACATTCCATTTGTCACTGCGGTGCTCCTAGGGCTATCGAGCTACTAGTATTCAAAGGGTGCTTCGCACAGGCTCCGCCAGGATCGAATCCCGATTCTGATTTCTACCCGGTGCAGCCTAGCGCGCTGGTCCTTAAACACCCGCCATGATAGTGTAGGATTGCGCTACTCTGGGTACTTGATACATGCATTGGAAAATAGCCCTCACCAATGCTGCTATGCCCTCACGGCACCCGGCTACAACCCTTGCTTGGAACATGCCATCGCCCGTAGGCTGTCGCCGCAAAAAAAAAAAACCCGGAAGGGAAGCAACCGCAAGGAAAACCGCAACTAATGCTTTTCCGAACGGCTTTCCTCGGCTTTCCTCGGCTGCCCATCTCGTCCGCAGCGGCGGTGGCCGATCAACGGGTGTATCCCCTCTCTCTCCGTCATTCTTTTCTGACTGTCGCGCTTGTTCCCTTTCGTTTTAGGTCGCCCTTGTCGCCTAGAAAACGGCACCCTTGAACGAGAACGAAAAGACAAGGAACAGCGGAAGCCCCCAATAAATGCACAATCTGCAGTAGATAATAGTTCTGCTGACGAGAAGCCAACACTGTTCATAACCCTACTCCCCTCGCCCCCTCTCCCCAGTTTACCACTCAGCAACCCACAGGGTTAAACCACTGTGTGCCTGGAGGGTACAACAGGATACGCTAGCGCAGGGAGTAAGGCTGGGTAGGTCAACGTAGACAGTAGCAAGGCTGCTATTCCTAGTGCAGTCGGTCTTATCTCCGTCGGTGGCATGTTCCGCATGGAATAAAAAAAAAACAATAAGCTACTCGTTCCCAGAAATAGTAAAACCAGCACAATATCGACAAATTTGTATATATCAGTGTATTGCAGGAGCACCGGAAACCAGCAAGCAGCTAGTGTGGACCAGATGCAGTGCGACGAGTGTGTGTGAACGTGTGACTGGGGGTTGTGGAAAGCGGTCAGAACTCTTCCCCATTGCCCGTGGCGAGTGATCAGCAGCAGCAGCAGCAGTAGTAGCACAATCGGTGCTCTGCTGGTGTGGATACAAACTTGAGGGCCTGTTGCCGGGGCACCCAACCCCTAGAGGCAAGTGTGTCCGGGATATCCTTCGCCAGCCAGCCATCAACTCCCGTCCCCGTCGACAACGGGGGTCCAGTCGCGGGCAGTTTTGGCTGAGGAGAAAGCCAGAGTGGGGCGTGAATTGGGGCGTGGAGGGAGGGGGGCATATTGCACTAGTAAGCAGGCACCATTGCCGATGGTACGACCACTGAGCCACAGCCGCACTAGCTCGCTCCGAAGGCTCGAAGGATGAGTTCATTCTTTCGCTTGAGCAGGAACCGGAAATACACCCATCGCTGATACTTCCGTGCCGGGGCCGGTAGTATCGCTTCGCCTATGCGAGCTGCTACACCGGCAGGCACAGTCCGCAGGGTCCGGGGAAGGTGGACCTGTGAGGAGCGACAGACGCATCTATTTCGGGTATACATCCAACGCCGAAGTGTGCTGCAGGCAAAGCCAACGCCCGCAGGGAACCAGTTCAGCCAAACAACTCTCCCATCAACCAACCAACAGCAAAGGCTGCCGCGCGCGATGCAGAGCGAAATCCAACATTCACCGTGCCATTCCGGCAGCTTCGCCGGGTAGGTCCACAGCAGCATCCGCACATTGGGCCTCCCAGCGTCTTCCAGAAGTCTGTCAGCACACGATCAGCTCGGCCTACCCGAGGTGGAGGTTCCCACGACAAACTCACTGCAGTGTAGGAACCACTGCTTGGTTCAACGAGTTGTGTAGCACACTCCGGCCAAAATTGCCGTTAACGCAAACGTACCCGAAACAAACACGACAACTTGTGCGAAAAGGGGAAAATGTTTAACATGTACCAGCACCCGGCAAGTGGCTTTCCGCCGCGGCACGATTACACCCGCTCGACGATGCATTAGCAGCAGCGGAAACGAAGTTATTCGTCGGAGCGCTCTTCGTCATCTTGCCGTGTGTTACACAAGCCTTTCCGGAGTTTACAGGATTCATCCATAACGGTTTGCACCACAAGAAAAAACGGGAGAAAAGGGTTACGGCCAGAGCCCCACGCCAGGTCGTGGTACTCGTTCCCAGAACCCGCTCGTAAGGGGCGGTGCGAAACAGGAGCAGCGGAGGAGAAGAAAAAACACACCGGACGGCATTTCCGTCTGCGCGCTACACGCTGGTAGATGGTCCCGAGTTTGGTGATTTCCGGTGGCAGATGATCCAATTGCATCGATGAAGATTGGAATTTAATTTGGGGGAGCGCTCGGCAAAATGAATTTATCGCTCGCTTCAGGCCTCGTCCTGGTCGTCCTGCTGCTCGGCCGCACCGTGCCACCAGTGGAGCCGAAGAGCTACAAGGCAACCGGTGGCCGCACCGGCACCGGCATCAGCCTCGGCGGCTCGCAGACCGGTGCGACGGGTCATGGTGCTAGTGGTGCTCCTGGTAACGGTGCCGGGGCGGGGGGCGCTGGCAGTGGGGGCGGCAGTGAACCAAATGACAACGGGGGGAGCCCAAGTCCCGGTGGTGCCGGCGGCTCGGGGGGATCCAGTGGCCGCGGAAGCGTCGGCGCAAGTGGCGGCAGCCTTTCCGTTGGTGTAGGTAGTGGTGGTAGTGGTGGTGGTGGTGGTGGTGGTGGTGGTGGTGGTGGGGGTGGTGGTGGTGGTGGGGGGGGGGGGGGGGGGGGGGGGGGGGGGGGGGGGGGGGGGGGGGGGGGGGTGGTGGTGGTGGTGGCAATGCACCAAGTCGGCAATCCGGCGGTGGTGGGCACGGTGCTGGTCGCGGTTCGGCGGAGCACCAGCTCAACATCGGACTGCTGGTCCCGCACACCAACTTCGGCCGGCGGGAGTACCTCCGCTCGATCAACTCGGCCGTGCAGGGCCTGCAGAAGGGGCGGGGATCGAAGCTTACCTTCCTCAAGGATCACGAGTTCCAGACGTCCAATATACACTTCGACATGATGTCGCTAACGCCCAGCCCGACAGGTAATGACGCTTCCACATCCCGGTAGGGTTAGAGTAACTAACATGCACCTTTCACATACTCAGTTATTCACAAACGCACACGTAAGTTGATTGGAAAAAGGACCTTATTTACAGTGCCCGTTCCAATTTTTGATGGATCCGTTACGGGCTATAAACGTGCCTGACCTAACTGTAAAGTCATTTTTACTGTGCACACAGTGAAAAGCTGTTTCTAAAAATCTATTACAGGGGCATCGAATAACGTAACTATTTTGTATGTTTGTACCAGAATTCGCCTACCTTCACATTCTACTACACGGGACCTACATTTGAGTTGATCTCCCCGCGCTCTGAGAGTGTCAAAGTGCTTGAGTGAAGAGCGCGATCTATCGCGAATGTACATTTTTACATTCACTTGCTTAATGCAGTGCAGGTTTAAGACTAGGTTTATGGTGGTCAGTATCCTGATGAAACTTCCCGTTAATTCAAAACAGAAGTAACCAAAGTGTGGAAAGAATCTTCCATTTCCTCCCGTTCCGACACAGTGCCTCTGTGTGTGTCCCGGCTACTACTGCACCCGTTCGGCCTCCCTGCCAGTATAGTGGACTGGTCTCTTGTTCTCTTGAACTGTCCGCAACCAACCAACCCGCTTTTCGGCAACGTCCATGATTTTCATTTATAAAGGTTCGACAGGTTGACCCAAATAAACCGTCCGTGCTTTTATTAATAGAGAGAAGCTAAGAATAAGGATGCCACATGAAGCCAGCCATGTTTTCTCCGACTAGTTGCATTCCCATAGCATTCGTTTGGGAACTGCATCAACGTGCACAGAAAAGACCGTTTCCTTCTAGTAAACCGTTGATAGTTGGCCCTAGCCTAGCTGCCACTTAATAACTAGTCTAACTCAAACGCCGAGTCACTGCGTGCCTTGGTGTACTTTCCCATTTTCATTCTGTGTTCTCTCCTTTTTTTTTTTTGGAATCCTTACTCCAATATTTACGCAGCACACTATACCTTTGCTTCCCAGAATTCTGAACTCACTGGAAAAAAGAAGGTTCTAGTCGATATAGCTACAATCACCTGCAGAATGCATGACTAAGCTGTGCAGGTTTGATACGACTTCCAGAACCGATGAGGTGCCTACCTTTGAGCCAGCATGCGCCTACACCACCGTCACCGACGTGTAGCGCTCCCGGTGCCAACAGCGTATATTTATGAACCCCTTAGTAGGTATCGTACGGCCCATATATTCGCGACGACGGCATCCTGATGGCACAGTACGAGTTGCGGTACGTCGCAAAGGCGTTCATTGAACGCTTCATTAAGTCGATGCTCTGCTGCTGCCGAGCACGATACACTTGTTCGGAACGGTACGGTCCCTATCCTATTCTTCCACATTCCTGCTACCGGCTACTGCCCCGGTTGGCCCAGATAGCGCTAAATTTATGCAGATGCACACGTTTACCGCACCCGCAACCCTTCCCGCCCCAGCGCACTCGTATCTGGTGGCAATTTAACGCCCATCGATAATGTTCAAATTGAGTTTCCGCACCCGCACCCGCTCACGCCAGTTCCGGTTCTCTGTCTCGCTCCGCAGCCATCCTGAACACGCTGTGCAAGGAGTTCCTTCATGCGAATGTAACCGCCATCCTGTACATGATGAACTACGAGTCGTACGGGCGCAGTACGGCCTCCGCCCAGTACTTCCTGCAGCTGGCAGGGTACCTGGGCATACCGGTGATCTCCTGGAACGCGGACAACTCCGGCCTTGAACGACGAGCCTCACAGTCCGCGCTTCAGCTCCAGCTTGCCCCGAGCATCGAGCACCAGGTAAGATTGGGTTTGTTTCGACCATCCGGAATATCACAGGCTCACAGGCATCACAGACAAAAGCCCCCATCCGCCAGCTATCCCGGTTGGTTATTATCGACGATTGGTGGATTTGGTTGTGATTTTCTCCACCGCCCAACACCCTCACGTTAACCCTCGCTACTCGTACTTGCAGAGCGCCGCCATGCTCAGCATCCTCGAGCGCTACAAATGGCACCAGTTTTCCGTGGTGACGTCCCAGATAGCGGGCCACGACGACTTTGTGCAGGCTGTCCGCGAGCAGGTCGCTGCCATGGTGAGTATTCCTTCGTGGAACGACGAATGCCGCTGCTTGAAACTTGTGTTTTCTTTCGTTACGTTTGGTTTCATTCGCCCTTCGGACCTATCTGTTACCTTTACGCTTATCAGCACTCGATTGTGCAATAGGGAGGACGAAATTTCTCGCAAATACCGCCGGCTATGGGTAATTCCAAACACCTGTCACTGATTAGCTTGCTCTCTCTCTCTCTCTCTCTCTCTTCTTTCTCGCTCCCTCTCTCTGCGGAAGAGGAGAGAGAGCGGAGGGATTCTGTAGGCCTAAGAAAAAGAAAAAGTTAATCTACAATTACAACGAGAATAACGTTTGGATGTTGTCGCCCGTGGTTGTTTTCCTTTTGAAGAAGGGCACATGCATCCGACAAGGAAATGCGATTCGCTGAATTTATGAGCACTGGTGGGCGGAAGAAAAGTCGCAGCGTCGGTGTAACGGTGATTGGCGTTGTGCCGTCTATTTATTTATTTCCTGTAGAAAAACTCAGCTGATACGACTCAGCGAGCCGTGAAAAAGTAAAACACTCCCGGAACAACGGACAAATGAGCGGCAGCGCAATCTCAACGGTGATTTGGAGGGAGGAACTTTCTACCAAGCAGTTCGAACACCTTGGCCCGGTTCTGTTCCGGATGCCCCCTTGGTAGAACAACCCTCTAGAAAAAGTGTCCGCCCATCGGGACGTACAGCGTTAGAGGAAATTAGATTATATCAAACGATCGAAAAACTGCTACGCCGAGCGGGCCAGCTAGCGGTCGGCAGCATGCGATATCGAATGCGTGCTCAAGGATCGCCTGGGGTCGTCCTCTATCCCTCGAGGGTAACATTTTCGGTCGTCTTATGCCTCGGCGTTGTCCTTCACGCGACCTACTTGCTTTTCCGCTGACTGCATGCTGAAAAGCTGCTTGGCATTTGGCTGTTTTCCTTTCGTTGGCGTCGCCGTTTCATGGGTTCGGCAAGTTGCGGCTAAAAATCATTTTTCTGCCTGCCTTTGTCCCCTGCTGCGGCATCGCGCACTTCCCTCGGCGTTGTCCCTGAACAGTGGTGCTCAAGCGCAAGTACGACTGTCACGGGAATGGGCAACGGACATTCGTAGCGGCAGCGTGGACGCTAGAGACGGTGGTGGCAGCGCGGGGAGTGCTTATGCCTGGATTGATTGATTGGCCTATCACGGTTGTTCGCTCGCACTATCGCGGCACTTGCCGGTGGCCTGCACTTGCCCGCACCAGCGAAGTGGTTGACGCTGTCCGTCAATTTGTGGTTTATTTTGTCAATGCTCCACAGCTCGAAAGGACGCTCGAAGATGTCAGCTTAGCGGTTCTCTGCCCAAGCCTGTGCCAATGGAATGACACCGGGGTGTTTGACAACTTTTCCTACGTTCCAACTACCGAAGCGCTCTGTGAATGGGTTTGTTGAGGAGAGAAAAACAGAAAATAGAGCTCTTTAAACTATTCGAGAATGGGAGAACATAGCCTAGAGCCTAGACAGATAAAGACCGTAGACCCCGCAAGACCATAGAAGCTAGAGCATCGGAAAAAAAGAATAACAATATGAACGGAGAGGAAATCGTGGCGACGGTATTGATGTAGATGGGAGATTTTTGATTTTCTTCTATTGAAATGCAAAAAGTGGGCTAGCGAGCATGTAGATACCTACTATATTAACTAGAAGCTGCACTGATTTCTGAGGCAAGTAACACACTCCCGCTTGTTTTTCCCTCCTAGGATCACTTCAAGTTCACCATCCTCAACTCAATCATCGTAACCCGTCCGAGTGATCTGCTCGAGTTAGTGAACAGCGAGGCGCGCGTGATGCTGCTGTACTGCACCAAGAGCGAAGCAATCGAGATACTGCACGCGGCCGAAGAGCTGCAAATCACGGGCGAGAACTACGTGTGGGTGGTGACGCAGAGCGTGATCGAGAACACGCAGACGCATCCCCAGTTCCCGGTGGGTATGCTGGGCGTGCACTTCGACACCTCGTCTGGCGCGCTGGTGAACGAGATCGCGACCGCCATCCGGGTCTACGCATACGGCGTCGAGTACTACTTGAACGACGCGCGGAACACCGGGCGCCGGCTGGACACGCATCAGCTGTCGTGCGAGGACCAGGGCCGCGGCCGGTGGGACAGCGGCGAGGTGTTCTTCAAGTACTTGCGCAACGTATCGCTCGAAAACGAGTCGAACAAGCCGAACATCGAGTTCACGGCGGACGGCGACCTGAAGTCGGCCGAGCTGAAGATCATGAACCTGCGACCGAGCGTCAACAGCAAGGGTCTGGTGTGGGAGGAAATCGGCGTGTGGAAGTCGTGGCAGCAACAGAAGCTCGACATTCGCGACATCGCGTGGCCGGGCAACTCGCACACACCGCCGCAGGGCGTGCCGGAGAAGTTCCACCTGAAGATCACGTTCCTGGAGGAGGCGCCGTACATCAACCTGTCACCGGCGGACCCGGTCAGCGGTAAGTGCCTGATGGACCGGGGCGTGCTGTGCCGGGTAGCTGCGGATCACGAGATGACTGACATCGATATGGGGCAGGCACACAAGAACGGCTCGTTCTATCAGTGCTGCAGTGGGTTCTGCATCGACCTGCTGGAGAAGTTCGCCGAGGAGCTCGCGTTCACGTACGAGCTGGTGCGAGTCGAGGACGGCAAGTGGGGCACGCTCGAGAACGGCAAATGGAACGGGCTGATACACGAGCTGGTGAACCGCAAGACGGACATGGTGCTAACATCGCTGATGATCAACGCCGAGCGGGAGGCGGTCGTCGACTTCAGCGAGCCATTTATGGAAACCGGCATCGCGATAGTGGTGGCGAAGCGCACCGGCATAATCTCGCCGACCGCGTTCCTGGAGCCGTTCGACACCGCCTCCTGGATGCTGGTCGGCATCTTCGCCATCCAAGCGGCCACATTCATGATCTTCCTGTTCGAGTGGCTGTCGCCGAGCGGCTACGACATGAAGACGGTGCTGCAGAACGGCCAGTCGACGCCGTATCGGTTCTCGCTGTTCCGCACCTACTGGCTCGTCTGGGCCGTCCTCTTCCAGGCGGCAGTGCACGTCGACTCGCCCCGTGGCTTCACCTCGCGCTTCATGACCAACGTGTGGGCGATGTTCGCGGTCGTGTTTCTCGCTATCTACACCGCCAACCTTGCCGCGTTCATGATCACGCGCGAGGAGTTCCATGAGTTCACCGGGCTGGACGACTCGCGCCTGTCGCACCCGTTCTCGCACCGGCCTACGATCAAGTTCGGCACGATCCCGTGGAGCCACACCGACTCCACCATCTCAAAGTACTTCAAGGAGATGCACTACTACATGAAGCAATACAACCGGTCGAGCGTGGCCGACGGTGTCACGGCCGTGCTGAGCGGCCAGCTCGACGCGTTCATCTACGACGGCACGGTGCTGGACTACCTGGTGCAGCAGGACGAGGACTGCCGCCTGCTGACCGTCGGCCAGTGGTATGCCATGACCGGCTATGGACTCGCCTTCAGCCGCAACTCCAAGTACGTCGGCATGTTCAATAAGCGTTTGCTGGAGTTCCGCGCGAATGGCGACCTGGAGCGGCTGCGCCGCTTCTGGATGACTGGCACGTGCCGGCCAGGGAAGCAGGAGCACAAGTCGTCCGATCCGCTCGCCCTCGAGCAGTTCCTGTCCGCCTTCCTGTTGCTGATGGCCGGCATTCTGCTTGCAGCGCTGCTGCTGCTGCTGGAGCACCTCTACTTCAAGTACTTCCGCAAGCGACTGGCGAAGAAGGACCGCGGCGGCTGCTGCGCCCTGATCTCGCTCAGCATGGGCAAGTCGCTGACCTTCCGCGGCGCTGTATACGAGGCAACTGAGATCCTGCGCAGACACCGCTGCACCGATCCAATCTGCGACACGCACCTGTGGAAGGTGAAGCACGAACTCGACATGACGCGGCTACGCAACCAGCAGCTAGAGAAGGCGATGCAGGCACACGGCATCAAGCCACCCCAGCTGAAGATAGCCTCGACGAGCGACATCGTCGGTGTGACGGGTACGGCTGTGGCGGCCCGCTCGGGGGCGCTGGTGGGTCCGCGCCAACCGCAGCCCCATCTGTTCGGCAATCTAAACCTCGGCGGCAGCGCCCAAGACCTGTACCGTTGGTCCTACAAAACCGAGATTGCTGAGATGGAAACGGTGCTGTAAAACAGCCTGGCGGACAGAGGACGGAGTCGGAGCCGAGCGAGAGGCGAAGTTGGCGATCGATGGAGGCCCAGCCAGCAAAACGATGAAGTGGAACAAAAAAAAAACATACAGCCAAGGAATTGTGTCCACAACGCGTACCGCGTCACGGTACAGCATTTTTCCTGAACCCACCCGATATTACGGAACACGTCCCCGACGTGAAGTGAAGTTTTGAGCTGTGAGCATTATAGACAAACGAGAGAAGAAGAAAACCACATGCGTCTATCGACTGTTTGTTAAGACTTCCGTTGGTATTGTTCATGATCGTATTCGGATTAGGATCGAACGACATTGGAGCAGAAAGGTTTAATATACAAATGTTGGGCTGTTGGGAAGACTGGGAAGTATCGCGTACGTGGTCTGCAGATGTCTACCTTCTAGTCAGGTGCAGTTGGTGTGCTACTGAAAACGTTGGGTTAAATTTCAGCAAAGTAAAGTGCCGGCAGCCAAATTTAGGAACAACTGCTTGCAAGGCGAACTTTCCGAGGTCATGAGACCGCCATTTCCCTAAGAACAGGTGTGCGCTCACGCCTAGGGTAGCTCGAACGATTGATCAAAGCACTCGATTAGAACCCGCACTATGCCATCGGCGTGGGCAGCGTTTCCATTTAGGGTAGCACCTATAGCACATCACTGGCAGTAGCCTAGTTTAATCAAAACCAGTTGTATCCTGCACTATCTACACAGACCTACACACCCTACCTAAACTTCCGAGCTTCCAAGCAGCTCACGTATAAGCATCAAAGAATCACGCACACTCAACTGTGACTAACGCAATATTTGGCTAAGTGGCTATCGTCAGATGGTTTCCGCTTGTTCTGTTGTTAGGTTTTAGTTGTACATATCGTGGCCTCTCGTTAAGTCACACAACTTAGTTGGTATCGAATAGCCCGGACGAGGCGAGCGAAATACCGATCCTGATACGATCCTGTTGGCGGCTTGTAACGGGTCACAGGTTTTGGTGCGATCTTCTGAAAAAAGTTATATGGAATTTTCTCGTACCGGTTGTTTTTTAACAACCGTATGCTTTACTCACACACGCACATTTTGCTTCCAGCTATTTCCTTCGGGGGAAAAAAAAAACGTTACTCGCACTGCAAAACCATACGCGCACACATTACCGAGCAGTATCGTTTCGGGTTACTTTGTGATCAAACTGGAAAAGCAAGGCGAAACAACAACCATTCATAGTAGTAATAATGCTGCCCAATTTGCCCAAGGATCCCTCGAAGAATGGATGTACCAATGCATGTGGAACCGGAAAAAAAATCCGCAACAGCTTTGACTTCACTTGACGTATATATATTTACAATTATTTATACTGTTCGAAAAACCGTAAACTCAACGGTAACAGTGGCGCCAAAGGTCGTAACTAAGAGAGGTAGGGAGAGAGAGAGAAAGAGAGAGAGAGAGAGAGAGAAAAAAAGAGCGAAAGAGAGAGAGAGCAATACACCTAGAAAGTGTAAGTTAATGAGAAAAGGAAAAAGAAAAGGGAAAGTATCGTGAAAATAAGAGAATGTGAAAATGAGCATTTGAATGAATGTATACATACAACCTTCATGTTGATACCCCGTACCATATATACGTGTAGGAGATATTTGGAAACATTTTCCCCATTTTACCGGCAAACTGAGCGCCGGATCGATCGGTCCGTGGCCCAGAGGTCGAATATTCCTAACTGGAGCTGAGTATGAGCTGCGTCGACTGCCGTCAATTCTGGTGGATCGGCTGATTTTCATGTTGCATATTGGACAGGGAACTGAACACGATTGGCGCAATGATTTATTTATTTATTTAAGATCATATTTTCATAACACGTCATGGTTCCGCTCAACATAATAGTCAAACCATGCAAGCAGGACGAAACATTTCGGAAGCGAAAGTCAGACAGGCTCGGACACACTCAGATCGTTGGAGATGGCCAATCTGGAGTAGTTATTACAAACGCTTACACTCTTCAGCCGTACGTGATACATCAGCGCTAGAGAGTGACAGACTTTTCAGAAAATATTCCACTCACTACACCAGGTGCCGGCACAGGAGGAGGAAGAAGTGGAAAAAGGCGCAACCTTGGCTCGCATCCGACTCGTCGGTGGATTCGCAGCAACTGGGAGGAGGATAAGCAAGCCCTGAAGTGACTCGTTATGCGAACACGATAAAGAAGGACGGATTTTTAGCAAATAATCGATGGTGATGGGAAAACAACAGTTAACTTTATAGTAACCAAAATTATAATATGAAAGTACGTTACGGGCTGCAACATTTAGCTCAAGCATAACACACCTGTACACACCTAAAACTAAAACAAACAAACATAACAAAACTAAGTAAAGAAGTCAACATATATAGACGGAATAAAAGAATGAGAAATTCGTAGGAATGTAATAATTGAGTAAAATCGTGCATGATGAGTGTGGGTAAAACGTTAAAAAAATATATATAAATTAATTAAACAAAGATTTCAATTGATACAACATCAAGTTAAAGTAAACAAATGTAAACAAGAAAATAAAACATAACGAAAATGGAAAACCAATAACAAAAAAAAAAAAACATCTCACACCCACGAGAGACAGGAAAACCAGATGCTCATTCAGTCATTCGTGCATATATTTATTTTAGAATAACACAAACAATGGCCTAATTGTAACAGTGAATGAGGGGTTGGGTAAATATTGGGGGAATAATTTAACAAAACAAAACCAAATGAAAATAAGAAAACATAACTTAGAAGAGAAAAAGAAGCATAATAATCATTAGTGTGTGTATGTGTCAAGAGAAGTTTTTTTTAATGAAGATAACATGCATACATACAACACCTTTAAAAAACAAAACTCTAAATAAATTTAAAAACAACTTGAAGAGACAGCATATAATTTTTTTAATAATGAAGAAAAACATTAATACCCATAATAATAATAATAATAATAATAATAATAATAATAGTAATAGAAATAATCATTAAAAAGTAATACTAAAATAATGCGAACCAGAATAAACATTATGGCATAAATTGTAACGATTGCGCAAAGACGTGCCAATTGAAACAAGACGTAACCGAAATCAAAACAAAGGGAAAACCAAACACACAACAAGCGTGTATCCATATCCAGATGTGCATAAAGCAGCAAAGACGAATCAAGCAACACACCAGGACAAAGTGTTCGAATTATGTTTTTGTATTGCACTTGGTTTAAAGAAAACGGAACACTAGGTTTATCCATTACTGAGTGTACACTACGCCGCAAATTAGCAAACTGGTGAAAATACAGGAACAGTCTTGATTTACACTCGGTTGGGGTTCGCTAGGTTTGGTCGAGGGATGCCGTAACGAGAGTCATGGAATGTTCTAGAGTGTTTATGGGGTAACAGTTACGAGATGGAACGGATGGAGTTATGGAATAATAATGTTACCAAAGATTGTTGTTACACTTTATAGTTTATTGTCGGTAGTCGGCGGGATGAAAATAATATCATTAGCAAGGTGTAGTAACAGGCATGCATAAAAATGATACCGTAGAAGCAGCACGTGATGCGTATAATACATTTATTTAAATTCGTAGCAATTTTATGAATCAATGATCTCAGACAATGTAATGTTAACATATAAAACGAAATTGAGGAACCTGTGATCACCTTCTGACACACAACTATTTCTATAATTTATATTTACTGCATATATAATCATATAATTGTTTCATTATTTTTCATCATTTTATTTACTTTTGAGAGTGTTGTTAAGTTGAGTATCTATTTGGGCAGCAACACGACGGGTACCTTACCTAGAACCATTTCATGGAACCTATATACAGATACCACATACCTATATACAATACCCAAACACAAAATGTTTTGAACTGCTAACGGAAGAAAACACACTTCCAATATAGAATAAATAAAAAGGCAATGGTTAACAATAGCGAATGTTGTGGAACGCAACCACGCAGGCAACCACGTAAACTCATAGTACATCAAACCCTTTGCACAAGAAACAAACTCAAACAGCTGTGCGCAACAGGCAGCGATCAAATGGAAAACTCCATTGCTAAATCTACAGCTATAGCGCGCAGGTTCACCCGATGGACACCTTTGGAAGAAAAAAAAAAAAAGCGAAAGAAGCCACATGGCTCAAAGCCTCCCTAATTTTGATTGAACAACCCGTTCGGGAAAGGTGAAGGATTCATGGGCACCCAGGAAGAGGAAGGACACGCACTACTCCCAACAGCAAGCGTGAAAGGCCCACTGCGAAGGAACGAACTGAAGATCCCTTTTTCGGCAGGGACATAACGAATCACGGGTTATTAGTTAGGATCTAGTGGTTAAGTTTGAATGAAACAATTTTTCGTTGTTCTTAAAGTGTTGAGACTTGTGTTTTTATTTCGGCATTGAGGTGGAGTAGGTGCGCAGAACGGGATAGTACATGTGATTCGGCCAGGTGTATGCTCGCGTGTGGGATAGCGACCGGGCGGAGTAGTGACAATAGAGGTGGAAGATGAGCGTCCCGCAAAAAATATACTTCGAATGCTTTAAATATTAGGTAGCGTATAGTTATATTGCAGTGTCAGACGGTTCGACACGGTTGGTTCACTCAGTTTAACTTGCGTCGCGCGCGCGGACTGAGCAGCCCCCGGAATGGCCCTCCGGAACCGGATATGCCACACATACGAATACAGCCGGGGAGGCCACTGCGCCCCGCGGGTGCGGTAGGTCCATTCCAGCACGGACACACCGTTTGCCTTAGTTTGTGCCCACCATGCGCTGACGATCCACGGAAACAAACACCCTCACCCTACTGGACAGGCGGACGGACGGACGGACACTACCACACACGGACCAGAGAGCTCCAGTGGACCAGACGACTGACAGACGCACCCGAACGCGACGTTCGAACCTCGCCCGCATTACGTCCTTACTCATGTCACAATGTCAAACTTTCCAAACGGTGCTGCTCAAACGCCCCCAAACTCCGTACGCTTCGGTTTCATTAATGCTCACGTAGTAACAAGTCCGGTGGCACCGAAGGGTTCAACGCGCCGTTGGGAGCCCACCGGGAACCGGCCACCGATAAACTGTTGAAAACAAACCGCCCAGTATGACGAAATGACGTTCTCCAACCGCACAGCAACGGTGCAACAAAACATTGACAGTTCAGCAACGATCAAAATAATGGTCGGTTGGCACAGTGGAGACGAGTGGCACGGGTGAAGTCGGGAGAAACTCGAGTATTTACGCTGCGCAGGAAGGCAGACAACTGGAAGCACAGCATCAACGGTACGACACGGCGCAGGTGTCCCAGTGGTGCTACCTTGCTCGATGGTTCTTTTTACGTTTTCGTTTGTACTACGCATCCGTTACCGGTTGGGGAGAACAAAACATTATGTTTAGCCATCAAATCCGGGACACCGACCGAGTAGTGCAACACGTTACATGAAGCAAACCGCACACACCTACAGACGAAATATAACTCGCACTCACCGGAAGCAGCAGAGGCATCGTAAACACGCCACAACTGTCAATTTGTTCGCACATCACTTCCGTTGTACACCGGTCACGGAAGCTCATCGTTTCAGTTACAACCGTTAGCACCGTTGAAAGAAATGGAAAAAATAATAATAACACTAAAATATACATGTTTGCCAGAATGGAAGACAGCGGTAAAGGTAGAATGAAACTGTTAAGAACGTATTTTGATTGATTTACAAGAATAAAATAAACAACCCAAAACAAAAGAAAAAAAAACAATAACGGAAAAAAGTTTGTCAAAGCTGACAGAGCGCTGTGCAGGCTGGGAGATGACCGGAGAACTAGAGACTTTAGACTAAAACTGGATAAAAGAATCTATAGAACGTTTAACAAATACAGCTGACACGGAACCCTCAACAACCGGACAGCCGCATGCGAGCGCCAGCTTAGTGGCCAGGTCAGCTGAACGTTGTACTGGCAAGTCAGAAAACCTACCAAACACTGAACGTCGAAGGTGTTCGTCCACATATTCGCTGTATTTAGGTGCGGAGACAGGTCCAACACAAGCGTTCAGTAGCATATATGTATGTACGTGCCCGGCGCTACTAATGCCAACAGAATAAACGAGCGCGATAACAAGTGCGAGAATGTTACAGATATATATGTAGAATATACACACGTTAAAAATCCGAATTCAAATCAAAACCCCGGGCATGGCATTGAATGGGCAAACGGGGGGGGAAGCCCACCGGCAAATTTGGCGCAAAATTGGCAACATTATTCAATAGTGATATGATTCGATCGATGATTCGGCTGCGGGCTTACTTATCTTTACGATCCATGCTAATCGACCGCGGATTTCCGTTCGTACCCACCTGACACTGCCAACACGCATCTCGTCACACGGGACACCACACCATGATTCATACGTACACACACTGACACACACCCACGCTGCGGCGTCGGCGAGTCATTCTAGTTAACATAATCTGTCCCCGTACGCGAAAGCTCACTCCTTATTTGTTTTATCCTGTCGTATCACAGGAATATCCTAATCGAATAATGCCCCAGGGGCCTGGACGCAGGCTTGACCCAGCGCAGAACGGATTGAGTTGTGTGTTAGAACTGTTTGGCGTTAGCTGCGTGACCAATTTGCCAAACTCGTGTTGACTCGTGTATGCATGTAGTAGAAACAAACGATGAACTATATATAGATGGGGGCTTTTCGCTCGGTCGCGAGATGCCTTCCAGAGAAGCCAAACGGTTTTTGCACTTCAGTGGACGCGGTGACCGAACCGCTGTTCGGTGGAACAGGATGTAAAACTGAGACGAAGAGGGTTAAACCAGCTGTTGTTAGATGTGTACACCAGCGAAGGCTGAGCGTGGGTTCCCGTTTCGGTTTGCCGTGTTGAGCAGCGACCGAACGGGAGTCGGTAAGCGCATCGTTGGCCAGAACGACTCGTGACACCGAGCCCAACTCTTTGCCACTTCAGCCGATGCCCTGCCTAGAGATCTGCCCGGTAGTTCTGCCCACCAGGTACCCAAATCGCGCGAGTGTTCCTGCGACAGGCTGTTCGAAATTTCGGGCAGCTATGCGGCGGGGAACCCCGGAAGCAGCGCGATGCTGATGACACCAGCAAACTCCCCGGAACCTTATACAAATGTTAACATTTCTAGCGTAACATGAATGTCATTACTTCTCTCACTAGTATTACCATTGGCACTGCAATTATGATTTGCGACTGTACTACATCTACGTTCTATTACGGAACCTGTAGTTGGACAACAGTCGTTAGGCGAATGTGTGCAGCAGCATTCGCGGAAGGGGAGTCACACTAGAGCAGCAAATTTGAAGTCCAACGGTTGTGCGTCAAATGTGTTTCGCTGTGGCTGCGGTGTGAATGAATGGGGTTATACGCAAACGGGGGCCTCAATTCCCGAACGGTGGCGCTAGTGGCGTTCGAAACTGGTGTGTGACACCGACACGCACACGTCTGTCAGCACACGGCAGAAATACCATGATGCAAAACAACTCAATCCATCCGCTCAGTGTCCACCGTGCGACTGGGGCAACATGAAATAAACAAAAAAAAAAACTTAAAATATTCAACCGAACATTCGTAATCAATTTTGTAATTATCCATTTGTTGCCTAAACTGATGGCAATTCGCACGAAAACTACACGTGGCTTACGTCCATCGAACCGAAGGACCACATGTAAAAGCGATTCGACATTCGATGGCAGCAGATCTTTTAGTAGTCGTCGGCAAAAATAAACGGATCTTGTTCCCCCCGTCGCCGGAATCGGCGCTACTGTACTTGGGAATTTCTTTCGAGTTCTTATTTCCGTCCGTCTTTTACTCCTCTGATTCTAAAAAAAAAAAAAAACATTTGATTTCCCGATTACCTTTCGGATAACGAGGCCAACTTTCTTTCGCTGTTTACTACTTTCTTTCCTTACACTGCCTCTTTCGCCCCCATTTCGGCCGCACCCTTCCCCAAATCAGTGGCAGAAAGATAATGGTTCTCGAGACAGCAACGACCCTTAAGAGACCGCAAGAGGGAGAATGAAACATCAAACACACGTGTTATTAATTATAGAAGCAAACGCTGTCGTTGTTGCTATCAGTGTGTTGCTAAGGTATGTAATGCAATGTATGCAGTAGTAATGTCTTTCGCACGATTCGCTCGTAACTATGCATATATGGTAGATGCGGCGTTCAAATGTTCCGTGGCGTAGGTGCTGTGTGCGTGTCTATATAATCATTTTTTTTTTTTTTGATGTCCTGCGTGTGTCACTTGTGCATCTCGCGCTTGCTTCCTGTCTTCCGCAGCAGTGTATTTGGGACGGGGCTTTCTAATAAGTATCCTACCAACAGTTGCGCCTCTTGGCTACGCGGGAGTTAAGTCTTGTGTTCCTCAACTAAAAAACGTCTTGTAGCAATCAATTCGTTTTCGCCAATGCGGCTCTCCTAACATCCACCCCCC
>JAOEFI010015228.1:0-19216 GCA_034621735.1 Anopheles plumbeus | reverse complement strand
AAAGCGCCCCCCCCCCCCCCCCCCGGGGCAAGGCTCAATAATTGATGATAAATGTCGATACTTATGGCACCGCAGTTAAATACAACCACACGAGAGGTCTCTGTAGTCGCCCGGTTTCGTATAATAATACCGCAAACATAAATTGGTTGTAATCCCTACGCAGACCGTCGTTTGCGTCTACTTCTTCTGTTTGAAGGGGTCGAAGATGAAGTCCATTCATGTGATGACGCAAAATGTTGTTGCGGTCCAAGATGCAGAGTGCGGCCACTAGTTCTTTTACGGTTCTCACAAACTGCCAATATCAAAGAAGTATGGTGCTTCGTGCCATGGGAATGTAGAATATGGACAATATGTATGCTGGTTCGTTTTTAACGCTTGCGAGAAAAGAACTCCTGGTGGGGAGTTCTAAGGAAGGTATAAATATAAGGAAGGTATAACTAGCTTTTCTCATTATAGTAGGCATTGTGGCTGCCAAAGGCCCACTGGGTTCACTAGGTAACAGTGTCCTTCTCACAAGGCCCGTTTGTGAATCGATTCAAAAGTAATATAAAAGCCTACGACGCGCCAAGAAAACACAAACTTCCGTTTCTCCGGGACCTCTAAGAGGCTTACTGGCCGGCGTTCATTCATAAACGAATGATGAAGTGGTTGCTTTTGCACATTTCTCTGCTTAACAACGCCGTCCTTTAGTCCGGTTGCCATTTCGCCAGTTTCCCGAACGCATAAGTATGTTAGTAGCGTTTTTCTGTTCCGTCCCTACCAACGTTCATCAAGACGACTGTTCGGATGTGATGGGTAGTTAGCGTTTCCGGTGGCGATCGCGTGATCGTTGCAGCCATTTCGAAACGCTTTTGAAGGCTCGTTTGATCGAAACTAAGCGTGCGGGCTAATTTATTTGTTGTCGTTAGGCTTCTTAGAATGGACAGTTTTAACGCAGAGGAGATTTGGACCCATAATCATATTTCAACCCTTAACCGATGAGGTCGGTTAGCTGTTTCGGTTGGAATTGGATTCTATCGATCCAATTCAATGTTAGTCAACGGCGGGGTTGGGTTAAATTTAATGAAAACAAACGTCGGTCGCGAGTACACCTGAGGTGGATCTTGAGAGAAAAGAGAAACAAACGCATGCATAATTCATGCATAATTTATCTACTCAACAAAAAAAAAAACATATGCGTGTATTAAATTTGCATACATGAATGTACCTTTGTTGTGGCGATTCGGTTTTTCTATGCGCACTTATGTGCCAACCGGGAGTGATACAACCGTTAACATAATGCCCCATTGGCGGACCGAATCCAGGAAGGAATTCCGGTCCGGGAGCAGTGTTCCCTTAGGGATAATGTTTGCGGGCGGCAAATGAAGTATACATGGCAAAAAAAAAAGAGCAAGACGCCAACTATTGCTCGGGCGCGTCCCTGGCGTCGTCCTGCGCCATTGCTCGTTCAGTTTTTTTTTTAACCGAAAACGTTTGTCGATGAAATGTGGCCGCCGCCGCCGCCGCCGCCGATTCGGTGGCGACATGCGCTGACTTCATCGGTGTTCTTTTTTTTTTTTTTCGCGCAGTTTACTTATTGTTTCCCCTTTGTGATGGCGCGCGCCCATTCCGCCCCCTTGGAAGGGAAAGGAAGTCAGAATCTTATGCGACTTCCTGTCTTCCCCGGTCCGTGTTCGCGGTTTGTGCGTTCGCGAACCGCGACAAGAGCCGCATCCAGTGGCGAAACAATAATGGAACTCTCTTGGCGGCACACGTCGCCACCCTTCTATACTCTTTGGTGAATTCTTGGAATGGCGCAGAATGGCGGAGCTGGCGCAGAATGGCGTTTGGTTGAAAGATGAGATAGCGCAAACGATTATGATGAAGTACGTGGCATTCGTGCTCGTATGAAACGCCATTTTCGCTAATCAAACGGAAGTGAAGCTTCAACGGTTGTCCATTCTCATTTTCATTGCATTTATCAATGATGTGGAATAAAATCTGTTCGAAAATAAAACAGGAGAGACAAACGCCATTGATGCGTCATTTTAGTTTTTCGAAGCAAACTTTTTATTTTGCTTTGTGAAGTTCCATCCTAGAACTGTAAGGAAGTCTTGGTTAATATTGTTTTGAAGCAATAATCCAATTCAAAGAGGAAAAAAAAGAACCTGCTGCCCAAACCATGTAGTTCCAATCAATTTTGACGTTTTTATGACACACTATGAAGATTAAGCCTGATCGTCATCATCTCGAAAGCCTCAGAAGCTCAACGGCGTAGTTTCTTCGGCAAAAGATTGGCTTGAAGAGACTTGAACCAACTCAACAGTTTTATTAGTTCCCTTTTAGGCGATGGTTTACTCACGATCGGCGCTGATTTGTTGAACCTCGCTCGACCAGAGAGTTGTCTGCCGAACTTTAACTATCCGAAGATATGCTTTTTTTTCGACAATTTTTCGACGCTCTTTTTTGTGTGTGCTGCGACCTCCAACGAAGCCGGTCAACCGGTTGTCGTATATGTGTTGCCTTTTTTTAATTCGGAATTCTCGATGAGTCGCTAGGGTGAAGATTGAATTTTGTAGATAATAATTGAACGATTACTACTTCAACGACCGGCGGATGCGAGCTCGACTGTTCTGCGCGCTTGTTTTTTATGGCTTTCCTGTACTAACCTAGCTTTGGTTTTGGCCGCCGGAGAGAAAAAGGGAACCTTGGGGCCTGGCGCTGGAAAGACGAGATGAGGACTCGCGCGTGGACTCGCGCGCACACACAAATTAATCAATCAAACGTATCAACTCCAACGCCAAATATGGCGATCATTACTCGGCCGCAGATCAGATCTCGTGCACGGGCTGGCGGATGGATCGCCGGCTTATGGACGACCTGTACGGACTAACGATAACAGTTGTCGGAAAAGCACCGCAACCAATAATCGATATGACGCATAGGTGTATGCTTTTAACGGTGGCTTTTTCTCTCTTTCTCTCTCCTTCGGTCGGTCCCTGCACCGCACGAGTATGATTGTGATATGCTGGAGGAAAAAGTGACATACATGTCTCCGGTACGTGCGTACGCGTGACAGGATGTGTATGCATTTGTCAGCTGACAGTTGCACGAGTGACATGTGTTTCGAGCGACGGATATCGATTCATGAATGAAACATGATATGGAAGGGACATAAATTTTATTCGCAAGTCTGCTGTATTTTTCATTTCCACTCGTACCACGGGCGAACATGAATGAGGCTCATCTATAATTGAACAGATTGTTCAAGGGAAGGTTGAAAATGCATCGAAGTTATCACTGGCTAATCGAGTTGACAAATGTTTTAGCAAATCGTCACATTATTTACTCTGCTTGTTGCGCTCTAAAGCAAATTACAGTGAATGAAATCGAATAATTAATTCTGAACATATTAAAATTTGTGTTTTTTAATTATTCAAATTTCATATCATTGCCATCACAATGTACAGTTCTCTTAGTCCGTCTAACATTCTAAAAACAATTTGAAATGATGGTGTCCTATACTGATACTGAAGCATCTATTTTTCCATTTCATCGTTCAGTCCACAGACGTTACTTTCGTTTTCCGTGCAGTAATTTCGAAAGTGTAAGTTTTGGTACTTCCGTGCAACACGAACGGCCGCACGTGACGCTCCAATCGTCGCCCTACTTTCTCACGCGGCTCCCATTTCCGTTCGCTAGATCTTGTCGACACATGCTAAATATTTTCCGGCAGTGCTCTCCACACACGAACGGAAAATGGGGTTGTTCCCCGTCCGAAACGCATCACTTTTGTTGTTGTCAGTTCGTTTGGTGAAGAGAAAAGAGAGATAACAAGGGGAAAAGAGAGAGAGAGAGAGAGACAGAAGGTGGCGACGTGTGAAGCTCTCAGGGGTTCAATAACCGCTGAAGTGTGAAAAGTAAATTTCTCCGACCCGAATGCAAGCGCGATTCTAGTGCAGTGCGATACGCGGTGGCACTAAAATGCATCTGCTTGTCCGAAGCATAGTTTATCTCGCCTTCTCCCTCTCTCTCTCTTCCTTTTCCCCGGTGCCACACATAAGAACGGTCTTGTTCACAGCAGCTGCGAACGATAATAATAATGCGACATTATCAACGATCACCACCACCAGCTACCGCCCGTTGATCGATGATAAACGATGTTGATGCGCGCGCGGTTTTGGGGCCCTCCCTCTTTCTCTCTCTTTCTCTCTCTCTCTCTCTCTCTCTCTCTCTCTCTCTCTATCACGCTTTCCGCTTCCATTGGCGCATCCTCACGAACAGACGGTCAATTGTTGTCAGCGAGCAGATCTTGGGCGCGAGAAGAAAGCCGCTGTGTTCTCTGACATCATGCGCTAAGAAGGGGTCCTAAGGGCTGCACATTACGGGGCACATTTAGGACAGTTAGGGTGAACGAACATGACGGTAAGCAACGGTCATTCGGGCAGCTGGCGCATGCTGTTGTAATAATATTATCATAATGTTCCCGCGGAAATGACATGTGAAACATCTTTTGAAAGAAACGTCTCTCATTAAATGCATCTGGTTCACATTATGCAACGGAGAATGGCGCAGCAAAATCAGCTGTGAATAATTAACCGTTTCAAGTAAACCAACGTTTCTTTTCTGTTATGACAGACATATCCTTTTTCGTAATAATCGTAAACTTTAAAAAGCGCGCTAGATGTTTGCACACCGTGCTGTACATTTCAATTAGGAACGCGTATCGACATTCATGTAATGATTCAGTACATATTTAATAGGGAAACATAAAGCGGTTTTGTAAATTTATTTGATTTTTTATGGTTATCTTTGTTATGGCAACATTGAATCAAATATACTGCTCAATGTGTCATCAACTCTGGTAGTCCTCTAAAGGCGTCACAGGCTGGGTCTTCAGCAATGCATTCCCATACTAATGTGCATCCCGCCGATGCATTCGTCCGGTGAGTACGACCGCCGACGTGCCTAGCGACTTCTTCAAACGCAAACCTCTCTGGCTTAAAATTCTACGCAAACACGGCACTGCACGGTCCGTCGGTGGAACGGAAACCGGAAAATGCGTTCCACCACCGGTTCGTCCAACGTCCGGCCGTCCGGTCGTCGTCCGTCACGCGAATGCAACCCATGCACCAGCACCTGCACTGCAGAGGGCTTGAAAATTGCAGACCAACCAACCCACCCGCCCTATTTGGGGCTGTTGATGTTGGGCCTTTTATGTCGAGGAGCACCTTTTGTACTCCGGGTGACGATGGCGGCGGCGGGGTAGGCGCACACAGGCGCATTGCACCCACCCACTACGGCGGCAGGGTCCGGAGACGATAAGTTACCCGTCCTTCTCACTCGCCGACGACGAAACGGGCTATTATGAGTTTTTAATTTTATTGTCAATGCTAGTTAATAAATTGCATACCGCGCAGCATGGCCGGCTTGTCGTGTTTCATTCCAACGTTCCCGGGGGACGTTCCTCACGGTTCTGTGGAGAAGTTAACTTCGTTTTTGTAAGCCCTCCGGAAAAGCTAACGAAAACACGGGAAGAATTCCGTCGGAGCATTGACACGTGTCGCTGTGTTGTTTTCATGCCGTTCTCTTTCCTTTTCTTTCTGTGCATGAAAGGACTGATGGTGGTCTAATGCAACTTATCACTTCGGCCCAGGTCTACCGACAGGAAGAATTACAGCAAACAATATTTGCTTAAGCCGCAGCAGAATTCAGACTCGTGTCAGACGTGAAGATTCCATGCCGGGACGCGCCAAAGGGGAACACGACCGTTTCCTAAGGGTTACTGCATCACTTCGAACGTTGCAACACTTTCGGCCACCGTTACGTTGATGGATGGTGAAGAACATCAGTTGTGCCTGTAGGGAAAATCAACCCTTTCCCCTAGGTGCCGCCCACCGGGGGGGGGGACGCAAAGTTTGTAGGTCTGAGTACAAACACAAAAAAAGAAGCTGGATGAATAATGAAGTATTATTCGTTTTTAATTGCTTGTACCAACAGTGCAAGAGAATATCCGCCAGTTAATGGGAAGTTATTTGTCACAGCTCTCCCTCAGTTTTCCTCACAGTACCGCGCGGGTAGATGTAGAAGAAAATGCGAGTCAATGGCGATCGGCGGAGCAAACAAACGCAGAGGTGTTCCATGCGAAGTAGTGTTTATGGAGGCATATTCATATCCGTCCAGCGTTCTTTGTCTTGTCTTGTACATACTTTGTAATATCGATGTGGTTGGTTGGTGCCTTGGGGTCGTAGACTCTGGGCCCATGGTGAAACAAAAGTTGGTATTTATTGCAGACTAAGTGAATCAAGATTTCTTCATGAGTTCGACTCTGCTCCAAAATCCTCAGTCACTCATGAATTCTTTTATCTTCTTTTGCAAGTAGACCGATCAGCTGACAGTTGTTCAGTATGCACCAGAGTTTTCCGATGTCAATCTTTGCTTTTCTATGACTCATAATTTGTGAGTCATCGGAATGAAACTTTTGTTTTACTACAATGTTGTTTTGCTTGAATGTTGAAGTTTTATAAAAAATGGCCATAGTTATGTGGCTCAGTCGAAAGTTTGCTACTCATTCTACCTTCAAATGGTGAATGGAAAGTCTGCTGACTCGGGCCATTACGGTTTTCGCCTCATATTAATGAAATATGGAATCCATTTCAGCGTCTCAGTGTTCCCATGTTGTCGTTTGTGCCTGGCATTAGTAAAACTAACTGCAATTCTCTTCGGTCCGAACGGGGATACCCAGCTGGCCGGTCTAACGGTCCCAGCAAAATGGGCGACTTTATGTTTTCCGACTACGGAACGCTTCTGATGTAATTCTCCAGCTGGCGCGCACACCTGCACAGTGACACTCCGATACAGACCCGGTCCCTCTGTTTGAATATCATCATAAGGTTTGTTTAAAAATCAATTATGCCACGCCGGGGCCGGGGCGGGTTTTTAATCGGTTGATCAATAATGACTTCTCTCCCAGGCACCACCCGCCGACAGCCGGAACGGATCGATTTTCTAAACCACTGCGACCTGCGGCTTGCGCTTGCTCCTTTGGGTGCGCTACCGAGAAATATTTTAATTTCCCGCACCGCTAAAGGGGGTAGTAATTAGCGTGATTGAAATTCAACACGCCAACCGTACGGAAACATCGGGCCGAAGGGGCTCTATGAAAGGGGTTGGGTGTGGTGGGGTTTAAGTGACCACCCAAAGACGGTCACAAGAAAGGGAACCCCGCGAGAAGGCTTCTTCCCGTTAAATGGCGTTAGTGGTGGGCATCGAAATACTGACGAAACCTGTGAGATCCGCATGGAGTTTGTTGTGACTTCTGTCTGTCCAAACGGGTGAGGAATTTTCCATTCGGATGAAAAACCGTTCCGTTAGGTGTGGAGACTTTGTTTCGGAAACGGAAACATACTTTTAGGCTGCATGAAATCATCATCACAACACATACCAAAACGTGCCATTCGGCTCCAAATTTGGGCCCTCATTTGGAGAACGCGTGCATCCGGCTTCGAGGTCCTCAATGAACGCGAAGAGGAGTGTATCACCATCGCCCGCCTTGGCTTCGCATTAGTTCGGCATCGTTCCATTGATGTTTCCACTACTGATGATGCGGCACGTGATTAGAGTGTTACGCCCTGGCCCTGGCGGTGTCGGCTGCCGCAGCGGAACTGATGGGAAAATGAGCAATTTGTGTCAATTAAGAAACACACCAAAAAGCGCAGTCGGGCAGCAATCGATATCGGCGGTGGGTGCGATACTGCGGCCTGGCGTGAGAGTCTGGGAGTTTGCTGGCCGCACGCATTATTTAAAGTTTTATTGACTCCGTTCCGCCGCCGTTGGCCGATGATAACAATCAAAAATATGTGTGCAGAGAGTTAGGCAGAAAGAGAAATAGAGAGAGGGAAAAAAAATGTCCACATATGGTTGAGTTGAATACCGGTGGGGCGTATGCAAATGAAGAGGGGTCCGCTGTTGAGCACTCTAGACTTTTTTTGGGAGTATTTTATGGACTGTTTTTGAATATTCATCAACATATAGTGTTTAATGGGAACATCGGAGACTTTATGGCGCTCGGTGAAAACCGCTTTTCCCTTATCCGAAACGACCCGCCATGAGGTCCGATAATGTGTGTAGTCCCGGACCATTAACTGCGCATTAGGCGACCGTGTGTGCGCCCTGCCGAAATGCTGCCGATCACGGTAAACCGTGCGGGGCCGGCCGACCGTTTGAAAGGGCACTCTTTGTGCACGAAGTACGTACTTCCTGTTGGGCCACTCCGCAATCCGTATACTAGCGTACCAACGTCAAGTTGTCAGTTCCATAAATGGTGTAAACACTCGAAAACTGCTGTCGACAGGCCGTAGAACAGGGCACGCTTTCTTGGGCGGCCGGCGAACGGAAGTCACCGTTGTCCGAACCTTGACCGTAGCTTAGAACGCGCTAGAGGCGTGCCAGACAGCCAGCACGACGCCAAGGCGCACTATGCGGCTCAGGCTTCAAGCTGCAGTAGAACGCGCTGGCTCGAGGATTGGCGTGCAGACTCACGACATCCATCACTTCCGCCAGTGGGGTCTCGCTTCGCACGGTCATCATCAGTAATGTGTTAATAATCTCACCACCGTAGTTAGATTTCCCGCCACTTTTCCGTCACGGACGTGAAGGATAGGCACGGCGTGCAAATTATAGCCCTTCATCATGCAAACCGCGGTGTCCGAGTAGTGATCCATCGATTCGCTAAACGATAGATCGATTCGATGGCACTATGAGCGGCAAGATCTCATACCGGAACCGGCACAGGTTACGGCCGCGGGACGTTGTTTATGAGCTGCGTGCTGGAACTAATCTTAAACCAGACATACGGCTGTTGGTTCCTAAAATGGAAACAACAGGATCGTATGCTAATGACCACCCGGACCACTGGCGGTACTAGCGCCGACGAATGTTTCGAAGTTTGTTGTACAGAATGTGTTCTTCGCGCTGTTTGTTGTGTGTCCGGCACTAGTCTGTAGCTCGGGATACTCCGACGTCGTCATCTTTTTAGCCTGTCCACCAGGCCACGATCCAGGCAGTGTTATTAACATCGCTTTAGCCGCCTGCCCAAATTAGGAACTCCAGGAAGTTCCGATGGCCACGGTCTCGCGACGGTTCTTATTGCGACGTCCCTTTACCCCCCCGGTCAATGAATCAGAAGGAAACGACAATTGTCGGTTAATATGGTACTAACACATTCTCTCTCTCTCTCTCTATCTCTCTCTCTCATCTCCTACTGTGGTCTGGGGCGTTTTCCGCTCCAGACATCTGGGCAGCACCTTCTACCGACAGCGGCATGACGCCATAGGCGCTGCAAATTCCAACTTGTCCCAGAACCGGACTCGCCGCGTCATGATAAATGATGTTGTTTTGATGTCTTCTCTCGTCTGCGTCTTCTGTGACATGCATTGCAACGGCATTTTAAACCATCGGAGGAGCGGAGGAGGGGCCACCCGTTAAACAGAGAGGCTTCCTGTCCGCCCCGAAAATTTGAAGAATCGAATGATGGCCGAGGCTCACACGCGGACGAACAATGCTCAGTTTATTGTGTTTTATCACCCTCAGTTATCCTTGAACATAGGGCATAGAACTGGACAAGGCTCCCCGTGCCTCGTGCTTGCTTGTTGGCCAATGCTCATGCACCCATGTTTGGGCGAATCTAATGGAGTTGGCTTTAAAAGGAGCTGGCTTATATTTTGACAACAGGGCCCGGTTTAAATATTGTTTCTGCGGCTGTTTTAAATATCAGGAAGTGATTTTACGCTGTTGTTAACAAGGATTACCGTTAGCTTTCGTTCCACTTCATTCTTTTTTTCTGTCAACCGTTTAGATTTTGAGGTTTTCTTTGGTTTCATTTTTCAAAGGATAAAATTTCAAATGTTACTTGAATGTCGGATAAAAGGAAAATGAATAGAATAAGATTTTCTCTTTCTAGTCGATCTGCTTTCTTCTATACTGTGACTGCATTTGCAACTGGTTTCACAGGGCGACTTAGACAGGCAATGAAATTTAGAAGACTTCAAAGTGACAAATGGTGACGCTAATAGAGTCGTCCGATGTTCCAGACGTTGGAGTAGTGAAACATCCTGTTTCTCCCTTTATCCTTGTGGCTTATTTTCTTTCCACTGAATGACACGGTTTCCCGCTGCTAAGAGGGAGAAATTCCCATTGGAACATAAAACATATGTTCTTTCAGGGTCCTAGCGCTGCTGTTTCAGGCATTCAGGAGCATAAGTAATGCCAAGAAAGAACGAAGAAAGGCTCACAAAGACAAAGCTGCCAGCCGTTACTGGAAAGGAAGACACAGACAGCAGAAACAAGACCATGTCCATGAATCGAACCAACCAACCGAAAACCCACTGAGTTAATTAGTTTGTTTACAGTCGGGTTTGGTAATGTTCGGTTCGCGTTGAAGGATGTCTTAAAGGGTGCAGTGTGCAGTGAAGGCGTACGCGCCTCAAGTAGGATGTATTTGTTCCTGGCACCCGCGGCAAGGACCCGCTGCAGGATCTCTCCGTGTTTCGGGCGCTCTAGTTGTTCTAGCCACCACTACTCTGCCTTGGTCCCGTGGTCGGTCGAACTGCCTCTTGAGATCGCTTCCTAGAGGCAACCGACGGAGGGCTGGCGGCGTGTGTTTATTTTCGTCGCATCGCGTGTCCAACTTTTCCCGCTGGTGGTGGCATGCCATGCGAAGATGCGCCAGAAACGTGCACGCCTGAGGGGCAAACAGCGCCGTTTGTTTACGGCCATAAATAAGTTGAAATTTTCCCTATTTTACTCGTGCCCATCGTGACTCATGGACGCCAGGGCAATGCGCGCTGGAGTGAACTAGATGTCGGTTGGAATAAATCGTTGTTATTGGAAAAAATACCGTAGCGTCTATGTAGAGTGCAATTATCTTGTCTAGAAGTTCGTGATTGGTTTTATTCAGCTTATTCAATGATGGCTCTACCACAAATAATTGAAATGTCTACTACTAGTGTTGGGAGGTGTTATTTGGAGGTATTCAAAACAATTTCCCTTTTTAGTGTAAGTTTTTTTTTTGTGCTATAAACCATAAGTGAAAGGTGACAAGAAACAGTGTAGAACGAATGGTTCTATGTTAAGTGCGCCGTTGGTTCGTCTAATTCAGAATAGTATTGTATTTATCACCGAATATATTCCAAAACCTACCGAAGGGACACATGATCATGAACGAAGGAAATCAATCGATTGTTAATTATTTTCCTCCATATTTCATGAATCATTGGAAAAATGTGATAGGCAACTACAATCAAACTGAGTGTAGTCAGTCGATAAGCGCCCGAAGGATTACAAACGCATTCAAGGAGAGACGATGTACAACTCTCGACCATATGTCAAACAAACACACCGACTTTTTTTTTCAGATCTGAATCACGAAGGCTACCAAAAACTGTGAAGCTGATCGAACCGCATGTACAATAATTGACTGCGTTACGTTAAGTTTGGGAGAAGGTTTGCGAACCAAAACATATCGGTGGTGCCTTACGGAGGAAAATTCAGCAGAACGCCGGCGAAGCCTCGCAAAAAGCTGTGATAACTGACCAAAAATTAGACCCCGGGCATCAGCACGTCCAGGGCGGATGGATTTTTGGGCTGGATGAGCCAGAGTAGTTCGCGCGAGTTCGAATGGTTCAAAGAAGCGCTTCTTTGCTGCACAGAAAAGTATAGATCGATCCACCGTTCTATAGAAGGAAACCGGAAGCAGAAAAAAAAAAACCGACAGCCGTACGCGTTCTCTTCGCCTCTGTTTTGGGGGAAAGTGTCAAAAGTATTCAACGAGAAGAGGAATAAAACCGGCGGGCAGGAAAACTGAAGACCAGCACGTTGCATCTTTTCCCAGGCGAATAGTTTTACGAGCGAGAAAAGTGAAAACTCCACCCTGGCATTTCGGCGACGCGCGACGTCAAAATATGGCCGTAAAAAAAGTGATTTTTAAATGAGCGAATGATTTATGGGACGCAATTGAGAGCTTCGTAAAACGCCGGTAATAGACCAGGCGAATGTGTGTGTGTGTGGCATAAAAGCTTCGTCACAGGTTTTCCGAGCTCATGGTGTTAGACGATCCGGAAACAAGGCGCCCATCGAAAGTGTGTGATTTATGGTGACGCAAAGTGTTGCTTGTTAGAAGTTAAGCAATTCGCCACACTTTTGCGCGAGTGGCTAAGCTTCTCAAACGAAGCAATCGATCGAACCGATTAATGTGTGAACTTCTACCCAGAGAGTAGGATTTAATCCAGTTGGCATCCCTGGAAAATCGAAAAAAAAAAAAAGAATTGCAAGACACGAATACCAGTGCTGCAGTTTACTGGCCGACAGGTCAACCAAATTTCGCCCCAAGTTCGTAGGATACTAGTTCTATGAGAGCATATTATGATGGTGGAAAAAGCGGAAGGATTTCTGTACCGCAAGCCGGTCTACCAGTACTTCCAGTACCTGGACACAACGTAAGTAAATAGTAGAAAACTTAAAGAAAACAGATGCTTAGTAAAAATTGCCATGGTTTCATTTTCATCACTTTAAAACTAACTTAGCATATCATTTTTACCTGTTCTTTAATAATAATATTTTATTTTCATTCTATTCCTTACAGGTAAGCAAGATTCTTCCTATTGCATTGAGTACCCTCCTTCAACTACGATAAGTATTGTTGTGTGTGATTATATAATTTACCATCAAACTGATTATAATTCGCCTTCATTTGTTTAAACATTAAGTATTTTGTTCTGGGAAACGCCTATTGGTTTTCGAATACACTACTGGAGACGAAATCAACGAATACCATATATCATTAAATTATTGCTGAGTAATTGTTTTTACACGTACTTTGTGTATCATTTTTATGTCACAGTTTCAATGTCGTAGCACATCGAAGATGTTTGCTTGACATGCAATTGAATTGGAGAGAAGAAAAAAAAACTGTAAAAACGATCAAAATCATATCGATGAATGGCATCCCTTCATAAAGCATCAAATAAAAATTCATCCCACGCGTACATATGATGTCCCTTGGGGCGGGGGAGGTTTATTTACTCTACTACAAGGTAACATCAACAATCGCAGCGATCGTTTTTTTTTTCTTCTTGATCGCTTTACATTTCAAATACCATTCTCTCAAACATCGTGCGTCCGATTGATGGACATGTGGGATTTGATGGACGGGCTCTGAATGCGTTTACATGTGAGCCATTCCATCGCGAATGCTCCAGATGTAACAACAACCACCATGCGTGTGGGTTCGGGCAGTGAATTTATGTTTCATTCATTCCACCGCTGCTCTGGATCAGAGGCACGAAAGGCGAGGAAAGGAACGGTGGAAAGGTCTGAAGTTAAATTCGATAACACATTTTGACATCTAACTGCTTCGACCGTTTGCGTTGATGCTTGCTGAAGCATAAGTGAAGGTTGTTTATACGAGAGTTTTTTTGTTGTTGCTTCCGATTCGCCTCCCGTTTATGTGCTCGATTCGTGTTCTTCTGGGTTTTTTTTTTAAATATGAATGTGGAATCGAATTGAAAAGATGATCGCAATTCGCGTCGGAAACCCCGCTACCGGATATCTTTCTCCATTACGCTGGCCGGGTTTAATTGAAGTCTAATTGCATTTCGATTTCCGCACAAGGCCGTTGAGTGGAGGGGTTCCACGAAAATGAGTTGAAAAAAGCAGGAATAGAAATGAATAGAAAATCTCTAACTTAGTTTCGTCGAGATTCGCAAAACGTGCTTGGCCATAGTCATCCAACCCGACGAGGATGATTATGATGATGATGATGATGATGATGATGATGGTACGTGAGATTATTCCTTTTTAGCGTTCGCCACTTCCTCCAGACGATAATGTATGGTCAGTGGAGAAGAGGAAATCAGCCGGCTTCAAAGGTAGCGTATAATCGAACGCCTCTTGTTTTCTCGTTCCGCCCGATATCCGCCGGTTATGGAATGGATGTTATGTCTCTCACTGGTCAGCATGGACGGAGGAAGAGGGTGAGGAGAGGGAGTGAATCAAAAATTAAAGAAAGGAAATAAACCTCCCGCCGACAGCAGCGCGGCGGTGCATAAATAATTCTTGTCTTCCGCTGGCAGTATTTCATTTCTTATTATCTTCCGATTGTGGTTCCTGCAAGGAGGCGCATGTCGGGAATGAAAAATGTCGATTGGAACTAAAAGCAAGCAATAACCGACCGGGACGGGCACAGCACGGGTTGCAAACGTTGAGTATCGTTCGCTATTGAACGGGCTGGAAAATAAAACATCATCATCGTAGGTAATTGGTCGGAAGCAACTCGGTGAAAATAATGTTGCCGACAACAATGAAGAGAGTTCCCAAAACTGGTCCATTCTCATCTTTCCCGGCTGTCTGTAGTTCTCCTTGCTCACGCGGAACGGAAGCGGGAAAGATTTTTCGTGTGTCTGTCCAAAGTCCTTTTTTCGGCCTGCGGCAGCGGGAGTGTGGCGGCCGGTTTGCATAAAACATGATTTTGCTACTGCACGAGAATGTTGTTCGCGGTTCTATTACTTCGCTGCACTTGCCACCGACTTCCAAGTCGTGCTGGCCGTTTTATCACGGAATATTTCATAAGTTGCCTTGCCTTGCAATTGCACCAACTGCATGTTGTATTATGATTCTTCTTTGCTCTTGCGCATAGTAGTTGCATACGAAGAGAATGGTTATGCTTTTCGTGACAGGTTTTTTTTTTTTTTGGTTTGTGGGAGAAGATTTTTTCGAGGGTCTATCGTATCGTGACTTTGCAGGCATGAGGGAAATAAAAAAAAAACATTTAGGGTTTGCTTTGGCCGAAAAGTTCGCCCGGCACAGATTGCCTCCCCAACAGGTTTTACGTTGAAGTGGGTGTTGTGGGGAACGTTCCCTGCTTTCGGCATACGAAGCCACGGGCTCCCGGCAGAAGTCTTTAGTTGGAAATTTTAACGTCCGGGCAACATGGATCACCACTCTCTGCAGCTACTGTCACTTCTGAGGTAGCCTCGAAAAGTCCGTACGTCAAAATATTTTCCAAACGAAAACCAATAAAAACCAGTGACCGATTCAATAATTCATCCTAAATAGATCTATTTCGCTCGAGCGATGGGTAGACTGTGTTGTCTTCCAGCAAGGACGAACCGGGCTGGGCACGTGTCTGGTGCATCGTTTGGGCCTCTTACGCCCACCGAGCGAACGTGTTTAGGAAGCGGAGGTATTCCGTGACATTTTGACAGAAATGTAAATAGAATCGGAACCAAAAGAGCGAACAGGAAGCGTAGAACAAGAGCAAAAAGGCAGACTACTTGAACCTTGTTTGACAAATGGAATTGGTCTGCGCCATCATCGCCATGATTTTCCTTCGTGCTATCCATGCCTAAACAAACTTCCAACGGGGTGTATGCAAAGTGCGAACGAATTCAACTACGATTTTCGTCGAGAAAACTGATGATAAATGTGTCTCCTCGGCTGAATGAAACGCGAGGCTCTGCGACCTGATTGTGTGGTGCCGTGTGGGTGTTCCGAATTGGCAACGGTTCGTCGGCGTCGGCCACCGGGGAAAGCCTTTTTTGTTTGTTTTCGGTCAGGTTTGTTTAAGATATTTTCCTCTGCCCCACTGCCCTTTGCCTGGCGGAATCCAAAAAAACATTCTTGTCCTTGTCTCGATCGTCGAAGAGCAAGGCAAACGTCCTGATTAAACATTTCAACAACAATGTTTGGCGTGTTTGGAATTTGTGTCTCGAGGATTGTAGGCCGGAGAGGGGGCGCCGCGAGTGGGTTAGAAACGAAAACCGAAACCCGAAAAGATATATTATCTGTCAAACAACCGCAATGGCACCCAGACCAGACCGGCTGCATGCTTTTTTTTGCGTGATTCGCCGTCGGCCATATGGTGGTGGAATGTGTTTCTGATCCATTGGGAAGCAGTTGCGTGCAGACGGAAAAAGTGATTGTCAGTGTAATACACCTTGTAACTCATCTATATTTTATTTAATAGATGAATAAGTATTTGCGTAAGATATTGAGTTCCAAATTGTGTTCGCTTGTCAACTATTATGTCAATTCTTTCATGGACGATCTTGATCATGAATTTGTACATAATTTGTTGCCTAACTGTAGGCGCTCAACGGCTAATGAAATTCACTTGTTAAAATATGATATTGTTGAGTTTGGAATAGCACCAGATTCGAACTAAAAGTGTTTCGTACGTCAAAAGATAGGCATAGGAAAACGGTAAAGCATGGGAAATATTATTTTTGCCTTCATGCATATCCACTAGTCGGTCTTCTTAAATTCCATCCTTCTTTTTATTCTATCACTCGTTTTTTCCTGCCTTTGAACTTGCGTTCTAATCACCTCCCGTTCCCGATTGATCTAAGGCAATGATTACTTTTGCACATAAACACATTGATCAGTCTGATTGACTGCAATCGGTTCGGTTTCGATCGGACATCTCTCGCGCTGGCCTTAAAATTCCCCACCCACGACTCCCACCGGCCCCCAAAAAACACACACACATATAGACGTCTAGTTGGACTGGTTTTGCATCGACACACTCGCCTAGACAAACATCAGCAGGTTGAAATGAAAATTGGGGTTAGTAGTGTCGTGTTGTGCCAAAGACTTGAAAAGTAAGCAAACGAAGCATTGCAGACGCGGAGCAGCGTGCCACGTTTGTGCCATTCTCCTGGAGAAGGGAAAGGGGGCGGAGAAGACCGATACTTCAATCGGGGCCCGGTGATCAGCATGGGTTCCTCGAAATGCTATTAATATCTATGCTCGGTGAACAATCGAGTCTTTACCGCCCGGGAGCATCAAGCACCCTGGGAGGGAGTCCACAAACACATGAAGAGAGCGGCCTTTGGAGTCGCACGTCGTATGGGATTAAATCGGGATGGAATGAACTATGATGCACACAGAGCAGCCGGCTCATCTGTTGGGATGATCACCGCCGTGTAGCCGAGCGTGATACGCTGCATCCAGTTCTTCTGGGAAGTGCAGCCAAGTATCGATTATGATCGACATCCCGGATGGGACGAAGGAAGATCCCCACCCACCCACACCGGTTTGTTGTGGAGCAGGACGATCAATGATTCATGGTTCCGGGGTTTGAGTCCCGAAACTCCCCGGCGCAACGGTTGAATGCGCTCCTCTTTGGGGGCCAAACAGAGTGTTTGCCATGCGTATGTGTGTGCTGTGGGTCTATTTTTAATCATGTTTCGTATAAAAACACGCCCGGCATTGGGACGGACCGGCAGGAATTTTAATGTTTTTAGGGCATCCAGCCAGTTCCGAGAATGTGTGGAGAATGCACGCTTTGTTCCTTTTTGGCTTTCCGACATGTGGATTGTGGATGACTTTCATCTGGCGATCGCGCGCTGGTGGTGAGTCTTTGACGGAAGACAAATCGCTTCCATTAAAGTGTGTGGAATGAAAAATCGGAGATGAAGATAAATTATATTTATGGAGAAAAAAAAAGTGCTGCCATGTTCTTCGTTCACACTGGAAGGCGCCATTGTTTACGCATTTGCTATCATCTCATTTGACAATTGTATCTATCGCTTACTGTTTTTTTTTGTTTTAGTTTGTTTTGGTAACAACTATCATATGACTTTCTTGTTGATGTTGTAATATCATAGTTTTGTTTTATTTTATTCATTTTAAATTCATTTAGTCTTTCTAGAACTGTTTTACACTCTTTAACCAAATGCCCTTTTACGTATCCAAGCTCACCGCGTACTCATCAAGATATGTTTCAATATAGTTCGTTCGGTCGCAATGTTGTGCTCGGCTTTGTCTCTTTTGATTCCCTGCAGAGTCGCACATAAATCATCCTTTGTCGACTGCGTAACTACTGGTGGGCATTATCTTCGTCTCGTTCTACCTCGAGTAAAGTTGTCATGGATGAAATACTGAAATGGAAGGCTCTCGTTCTCGTAGGGGTTGAAAGGGAAAACATGACTACTTCTATCATGTGATCGAGATTTAGTTTGGCAACACAGTGTGTGGAAACTGGCATCCATGGGTAGTGGGTTTCCGAAGGGTTCATGAACCCCCTTGGTGGACCTTCCCTCATTGGAGACAGCATAGCAGAACCGAGCGAGCGCCCAGCCACCGGGTTGGTTAATTGGATAATTTGATACAAAACATCTGTGCACCGCCGAAAAACACACAAAAACGAAATCTAACTAGCACGGATAAAAGCTAAAGGCCTGGCTATACGCACCACGCACGATAAGCGCTGGACCTTTGCCGTCTGGACCTGTCGGTGCAACTCGGGAGCTGAATTCTGGATTCGGGGGATCATTTCTTTTTTTTTTCATTCCTAGTTCTTGCTTAACCCAATTTTGTTTGTTTACTTTCGTTCCCGAAGGCCCGGACCGTGTGGTAACGATGATGGTTCTGGTTCCTGCTGCCCGAACTGCGGCCTTTCCAAACCGTCCATCCAGTATGCTTATGCTTGCATTTCGTGGTAGTTCGGCTCTAACGCGTTCGCTACGGCTTATTGGGAATGGGAAGGCTAGAACGAAGTAAAAAAAAAAACCTTGGATGGACAGTGCGGTCGGTTTAATGTGCACCGCAGCCAACCGAGCAGTCCCGGGGCATCATTGAGCGCATTCGTACCGAAATTGAGCAAAACACGAGAAGAGGAGAAAAAAAAAGCTAGGAAAAAAGCCATCCCCGAAAGAGGAAGATAGCATAAAAATGTTGCTAATGCTGCCGGCCGCCGGTCGTCGGTGCAATAAACGTTACGGCCCGGGGAGTTTTATGTTTATGTGCACTGCATTTTTGTGTGGTAATGTTGTTTTTTTCTTCTCCTGCACTATCATCATCGGAACCAAATGGTGGAGGCCGAACATGAAAAATTTCGTTCCACGGGAAAGTCATACAAACGAGGATGAGTTAACTTTTCACATCGGAAACTCAGTGCAGCCTTCCACTACAGCTGTAAAGAGTGGAGGCTGGTCAGCTGGATGTTTCTCGTCTCGTTATGCCCTGGCCTGCATCTCCAAACATTTGAATTATTCAATTCGATGCGCAGCTACATTTTTGAACGGGTCAGTTTTCCTTTGGCAGCAGTGTTTTTGTAGATCAAGTTACCAAAACAATGTTTAGTGTTGCCTTTTTTTTTTTTATTTTTATAAAAACCATATATTTGGGTGTGTTTACAATATTGGTAAGGAAAGTCTTATATTCTAATCTTATATTCTAA
>JAOEFI010015190.1:0-19239 GCA_034621735.1 Anopheles plumbeus | reverse complement strand
GGGGGAGGGGGGGAGGGGGGGGGGTGGAGTCGATACGGACATTCCCGCGCGTCAAAAATGGTATGATGACCAGGTTTTGTTTCGGAATCCAGTACAACAACAACAACAAAAAACCGGGGCAGTGTGGATGAACTTGCTTGTTTTGGAGTACGCGATCGTTCGTTTAACGAAAAGTTGTTTCTGTAATGATACCAGCATCGTTCGTTTGGCTTCTATATCGGAAAAACATTATTTTGTCCTATTTTGTCCTTCGAAAGGTTCAAGAGTACTATCTTTTCCTGTATCTCGAATGTTGCTAAACATGAAACTAGTTTGTTAAGTCCAAATAAAACGTAAAAAACTAATAAAAAAAATCCCATCCAATATCTTTTCGAACGATCAATTGATCTTGACTGTGGCGCCATTCCGCGTAAATGAAGCAGCGTAGTTTACGCATCGATTATTTTTTTTGTGATCCGAATTCCTTCCACCCGATTCGCGCCACGTCTCACAAGGCCACAATTTGGAGTCGACGCTGAAAAGTTGGTGAAAAATTGATAATCAGTGGGCGCGGCATCGTTTTATTATTGGCCCCCAATGCCGAACCGAGAGGCAGCCCGAGGCACACGAGACCATCGTTTCGAACGCCGAGGAGGTCGATTGATCGGATCGGACGTCTTGAAGAGGTCCTGAGGAGTCCTTGGGAAAACAGTGAGCAGGGTGCTGCTGGTAATCGGCATCGACGGGGAAGGATTGCAATAAACGAAGACATAAGACGCGCCCGACCGACCGAGTCCTCCATGGGACCAAGGTCGGGACATTCCCCCTTTCCTTGTTCTTTCTCTCTCTCTCTCTCTCTCTCCCTCTCTCTCTCTCTTTCCATTCACCTGCCACCACAAACCCTTGACCTGACGGTTAGGGTGAAAAATGAACACCACGTAACGCCGGCATAATAAATTCAGTGACAGTTTAAAGTGTTATGATGCATAATTTCACCCCTAACAACCGAAAGCAGTCTCGGCTTGTGTCCCGCCGTTCAGCCGGACGGGGTGCACACATGCCTCTCCACTAGATTGCAGAACGTC
Organism: Anopheles plumbeus; assembly: GCA_034621735.1. NCBI lineage: Eukaryota > Metazoa > Arthropoda > Insecta > Diptera > Culicidae > Anopheles > Anopheles plumbeus. Next base: position 18,175 of record JAOEFI010015190.1, on the reverse strand, counting down.
GCCCGTTTTTCTTCGACCCCTTCTTTCTCATCGGTTGGAAGAGAAGGAAGAAAAAAAAACACACCCCACTTCAGGTTGCATCATGCGGCAGCGGATCAAAGGGCGCCGGATCTGCAACGACCGACTGGAGGCACGTCACAGAACGCAGAAGGGCAATGGAAAAACATCGAGTAGGGAGGGGAAAAATGGGGACCAGTCCGAAAATGATTATGCAGCCTTCACCTCACCGTCTTACCTGTGCAGCAGAGGAACAAATGGACACACGGGGGACGTATCATATTTCAAAATCAAACGAGAAAAACGATCTCAACCCGGAACGACAAAGGTCTCTGTCTCTTCTCCTGATTGCTGCTGCTGGTAAGGTCATTTGCTCACGCACGGCTGCACACGACACATGGGAGCTAGTTTTTCTTCCTTGCTTCCCACCCACCCAACCACCCGCCAGGAGGACCACGTTCGGGGTGATTGAATGCATAGCATAATAATGTGCACCGAATGGCGCACCGGACTAGCGACTAAGGCGACTAACTAATGATGCATGGGAGGTGCGAGGATAGAACGGGAAGCCCCTTTTGACTGCCTGCACTCTTTGGCGAAATTTTGCAACATAAAACAACATAAAATGGAAGCTGACTGATCGAACAGAACAGCAGCAACCGATTTGGGTTTGATTAAAAATGAACTGTCGGCTCTCCCCCATCACGGATCGTTACCAACAACCCTCGGATCAAGGGAGGGTGTTGCTGATAAGATAAATGGATTTAAGCTGCTCCGACGGCTAGTGCAAACACAAATGTGAACTGATGTGGACAAATTTTTGTATTTCTAAGTTTGTCTTAACTTATCATCCGAACACGGAACGGAAAAAACGGACGGAAACGAAAGAGATAAAAATTGTCACAAAAAAAATTAACGCCCACTCCAATGATTCCTGGTTCAAGTTATTCTTTTCATTCCGATATCCCTTTTATCTAAAGACACACACACACACACAAAGAAACAAAGTAAGAAATGGAGGGATATGCTTACTCAGCGAAGGGTTTTTTTTCTTCTTTTAAAAGTGAAAAACAATCTTGTTTGGATGAGCTCATTTCTAGTGTTTTGTTCTGTTGTTAATCCACCCAGGGAAAATGTAGCAGCTGCTGATTCTAGGCCATTGTTGTCCAGTTATTTGTTCGTCTTTCACCGTTTGGAGTTATGTCGTTTTGTTTTATTTTTACAATGTATTTTTTTACTTGCTTGCAATCATAACTTTTTTATTATTTTTTCTCTACCAATCTTTAGAGCAATAAAAACTAAAGAGAGAGAGAGAGAACAGTTGGAGTGATGTAGTTTCCGTAATTCGGCATTCAGTGGGTTTGGAATCCGTTTCTGTTATTCTTTACACTTCTGAAAACAGTAAGGCTTATGATGGACTTTTTTTTGTATCTGCCACTTCCGGAAAACTGCAAAACTTGATTCTTTTCATTTTATTCGCGAGAATGGCAGGACCAACAAAAAAAAACAACGCGCAAATGAGAAGCCTCCGTCTTCAAGATGGCTAGCGAATAAACAGCGTGAAGCGTGAACAGTTTCCACTGCGAAATTTTCCCGGAAACTATTGGCACAAAATAACGGACAACAGCAGGGACCAACTTTGTTTTAGCGCCATTTCATTTGCGTTTGGTTGAATGGACTGTGCTTCTGACACTGAAGCAATACATCACACGGCAACATGAGAAAATTGCATAAATTGATGGAAACGTATAAAGAAACAGCAGTGGAACACTTCAATGATCAATTTATATTTCTTTTTGTACCAGTGAAATTTTCGTAATAATTTGTCTAACAGTATAATAATACTAATTTAACATCATAAAAGCTAATGGATCGGTTGAATTTGTATGATCGCGATCGTGAGTATCTTATTAATTGTGAAGTCAAATTATATGAAGTACCAGAATTAGTTCCTTCGGTTCGCCAGTTCACGATTGGGAATTGAATCAAAAGGAGTTTGAATCCTTTTTATTTTCCTTCGCCGTTTGGGAACTTCGGGCAGAGTCGCACACCCTGAACATTTCACTGATGGTCGCAGAAGAAGAAGAAGGCCTGGGAGAAGACGATGGTTTCTCCAGTCGGTCTACTGTTTCGCTTTGATGTAGCAGGTTACGAAAACGAGCGAAACCACCATCTAACGATCGGAAAAGGTATGCGGGATGCGCGGATGCGGCTGGGCGAAAGTGAGCGGGATCTCGAAATCGATCGGGACGACCGCGAATGCCGATGATAGTAGCCGATGGACTTAATTTATGGGCTACGAAGCTGAGAAAACCCCCGGAAGGCTCACCAGTGTGGGGGTTTCTTCTTTTCTTCATCTCGGCTCGCCTCCAAATAATGCCAGGAAGAGACGCCCACTCTCAAAACAAAACTGTGCAAATGTGGAGGCATAGTTCGACACATAGAAGAGGAAGGGAAAAACAATCTTCGTGATCAAGGAGGTCAATTTGGTGTGCCCGTCCGTCGTCCCTTTAAGCCGCTTTGAATGGCTTTTTGCAACAATGTTGCAGAAAAGTGTGTTCGCTTCGCGTTTCTTTCGTGGAACCAAACTCGACGTCGATAGCGCCCGTCGCATGGTGGTGGCGTGAGAAAAAAAAGGTCGGAGAAAATATTGAAATGTTTCAACGTTTCAAAACCTGCCATGGCGCGCAAAAGGACAGCGCGATCTAGGGGATGGGGGTGGGAGCGGAAGAGTGTGGATAAAGCGCGGAACGACCCCCGACCCGAAACGGATAGGGGTTAATCCAACCGCCCTTCCTTCGTTCATGGGCCGGGGAGGAATGTTACAGGGTGTAAAGGCCCCAAACCCATAAACAATGAGGCAGGAAATTGTTTTCAATCGGTTGAAATGATACATTGCGCGGAAGGCAATGATTTTATTATTTTTAATGAATGACGACGAACCCAGAATCGGTATTGCGTCCTTCAATCGACCAGTTTGAACTTATAAACGATTTAAATGCATAAAACCAAACATGTTTTAGAATAAAATTCTTAAAAGGAACAATTTCATCAAAAAAAGGGAAAAAATATAACCTGTCGGAATTCGGAAAATTGTAGCCTGATGTGAGTTGAAAAAAAAACCTTTTTTGTCAAAAACAAAATGACATTTAAAGTCAACTGCACTGTTAACTCTCACCCCACTGAATCCCAACAGCTGCTTGAGGGGTGTGAACTTTTTAATTTATTTGTTTCGGTTGAAAACAAAAAGGAAATTTAAAAAACAACACCATGTGTGTGTGTGTGTGTGTGTAGTATATACGTAAACGAACGAAGGAAAACGGCGAAAGAGACCAAAAGGCTACAAACGCACATCATCACAACGTGCCGAGGGAAGCGCGGCCCAGTATTTGTGCAATGGCAACGCCGTGCAACATTGTTGCATGCAAAGTGCACTCACATCCGTAGTAGTGCAAGGAGAGGCGGCGGCGAGCAGGCAGGCAGGCTGTCCTCCGACTGACTGGTTCACAGTTACTTCCTATTCCCACGAACAGCACAGACAGACGCGATTGGAGATTAGTTTATTTGCGTGCCTCAGTCGGACGACCAGGGGCCCCATCTTTGCGTTTCTCAGCTCAACAACGGCTCAGGACCGATCTCATAGAGCATCTCGCGTTTCCGTGGCCCCGCGGTTGGTTTACGATGCGGTCTTGTTGTTGTTTTGTGCAGCAGCGCCACAATGCACGCGCACCACACGCAACCGGGCCACGCTTTTGACACCACGTAGTGACCACACACCACCCTTAACACTCCGCACTTTTCACGCAAATGTCACTCGACGCTGTGGGTTGCGAGTTGGGGGGAGGCCAAACAATGGGCAATAATTTGTGCAAGAAGAACGCAACGAGCGAGATGGAGAGTCACGGTCAATATTGGCTTACGCTCAGTCCTCCTTCGCTCTTGGGACTGTTTGGGGCGTACTTGTCATTTGACTCGAGGCTTACATGAAGGAGTTGACTTCCTTTACACCAAACAACATCTCGCTAAACAAACCCGCCCGGGGGGTTTAATAGTTTTTTTGTTGCATTATTGCACACCGATGACCATCGATCTTACAGCGATCCCTTTTTCTCTCTCTCTCTCTCATGGTTTGTTTGTTGCTTGTCATTGTCTCTCTCAGTGCATCATTGTTTGTTTACGTTGTGCACTTCCTTCACTTTCTTGCACTTCTGGCATGGTTCGGGGTCGACACTTGTAATTGCATTGCATAAACGCAACATAGACGGAACGATCGCGACCCTGTGAAGATCACAAGCCAGTGTATTTACCGCATGTTTCGCACATTTTAGAAGCGCAACCGAATGCAACTTGATCAGTAGAATGTACTAAAACACGGGTTCGATATCATTTTGTGATCGAAAGTCATAAAACATTTTCTCCCGCCATATATTGGCTGGTGGCGCAGAATGAACCGACCCACCCTTCATTGCATCGTCCCACGGTGTGTCGTCCTATGCCCGGACTGATTGATGACAGGCGGCAGATTGTCAGCTGCAATTTTCCACCTGAGTGCAGAGCTAACGCTTCGAAGGGATCCCACACACGTACTCCCCCGCCGCTACACCGCATCCCTTCCCCCTTTCCGACAAACCATGACTTAGTACAGACAACACGGAGGGAGAAGAATGTTTTGAAGGATGCAGGAACAAAAAAGAACCACCTACTGGCTAGCCGGAGGTCGTGCTTGAATCTCCTGCTGCCCCCCACCGTCCGACGCTGATGACGAGGTCTCTCTGTCTCAAGATCATCGTCGACGTTCGACGATGTCGGCGCAGACTGACTTTCGCAGCAACATTGTTACAGCAGCAGCAGCAGCAGCAGAAAGGTCCCGAAGGGAACGCGGTACGATCGCAGGAAGCCGCTCTGGAAGCGCGAGGAAGCGTGTACACTCGTGTTACACGCTGTAAAAACATCACTTAGCACGGCGCTGATCAAAGTATGCCTGTCTGTCCGATCGTTTGTCATATTTGCTCGCTCCATCGCCCCTACCGCGCTATTCCAGTGGAGGAGTTCTTCTTGAAGGACTATACCACCTACCGTAGTACGGGGTTCGGTACTCCTTGGGGTGAGCTTTGAGAGTATTTTTTCATTCCATCTTCCCTCAGTATGCCTCCAGCGTCATTGGAGTGAATGCCGGGCAGCCACTTAAGGAACCAGGATCAACAAGTCGTCACCGTCGAATGGATCTCACATCAGTCAGGTTTCTGTTTTGCGATCTTAATCGCGGATTCCATCCATCTTGGGTTTTATGTACGTAAAAAAGTTTATGATACGAGTCGACGCAAGTGTTGAGAGAGTTGTCGGTGGAAGAGAACTTCTTCGACAATCATCGCCCGGTGCTTGAACTATGGGAAATGTCAGGTACCTTAGAATCAGATCTGCACACGCACTCAAGTACAGAACGACGAAGCACTCCACGATCGCATGCAGGAGCATACATTGTAGTAGGATTGCTTTACAGTCCACCTGACAGAGGAGGACATCTCCTTCGTTGATTCAAAATATGGTGGGCCACTCTAGGTACCGATAGAACAGCTGGAAGAGCTCATTTAAATGTCTGCTCCTGTCTGGCTGCACCATCGCAAGTGTCGTGTCGTCGTGCACGATCCGCACTACGATCGCCAGTACATCGGTAGATTAGAGTATATTAACTCTAGCGACTGCGAATGTCGGGACATGCCACCCGTTCACGTGGTGAACATGCAACGGATAGACACTCTAGAGACAGCAGCCAACAACGCCATCTACCAGCAAACGATCGACGTGATCCGGGATTTTCTTTAGCCATTTTCCGGCCAGTAGTGGGATCTCGTAAATCTCTCGGTTTCGTCTCGCCATAGTCGCAGGAGCGTGCTTGCCGCCCCTGACTGAGGCCCAACCACCAACACTACCTCCTCCTGTGAAGCTCCTGCCGGGGCAGCACCATGTGTCTACCGTTGCATCCCGTTCATAATTTCATGGTGGTTAGCGGCAACGCACGACGACGGAAACGATTTGCAGCCAACCGTGGGGGTAATGGCACAGCTGCTCCAACTCACTCACTCTGTCGCTCCGCTTGGCTCCGGCGTCTTGTTCTTTGCCGTTTTTCCTTCGTCGATCTCAATCGCTTTTCCCTCCCAGCTGCAACACCTGCCCGCATCCATCGTGGGGCGGCGGTACAGAGTTGCAACAATGTTGCATCGTGCATCTTACTATTAAATTTATTTACTCCATGATCAAACCCCTCCTCGGGGGTTTCGCTCCCTTCTGCTTCTTCATTCATTTTTCTCCCACTCTCCCTTCTCCCGGATACCCGATACGGTTACTGCACGACCCGGCACCGTGGGTTTTTTTGTTGTTTTACGTTCAGCCCTGGCGTTCGATGGTGGTCCAACACCGTGCCCTAACTTCCTGGCTCTCGTTTTTTTTTGCCGCCCACCCTAAGACGCCTCTTCGGGACGTAATTGAAGCCGCCGAATGAGCAGTAGAGGACGATGACGCTCCACTTGCCCCAAAGACGTCGACAAACCTCCTCCGGATGATCCTGTGCGATTTTGGCTCGACATTAACCATCTATTTTCCCTCCGCTTCCCATTGTCTGGTTTCGTTTTTTATGTTTCCCTTTGCAGAGTGGGATCGCTTTTTCCCTTCAAGCCCTTTAGCGGGAGTACCCGGCAGTTTATTATGTGTTTTTTTGTCTTCCTCTTCTGTTCACGATATTGTATGCCTTTCATGTTCCTTCTTCTTCCGTCGATGCTCGGCATGATCGAACGGGTGAAGGTTAATGGTTTGTTTTGATCGTTTATGATACACGAGAGTGTTTTGGCCTTTTGCTTCTCCACTGCCACCCACCACTTTGTGCCCCCTTCCGCGCCCCTACCCGAGAGACGGAGAGTTGACATGGCAATCTTCCGCTTCGGGACCTCCTCCTCCTCCGGGAAGCATCCTCCGGTCCGGTTGTCTCGCGATCGACGAAAAACCCAAACCGTGCCAAGAAACCCGATCGAGGCGTCGGTAATGTTGTTGCTCCGATGATGCTAACTTTCATGCTCCCTTAGTTGTGTGAATCGATTTTTCATCGCTCGCTACGTGCTGCTTTTATTAGCAAATCCCAGTTGCCGCCGCTGGGACCGGAGTTGGCTGGGAGTTTTTAAATTTTTTTTTTTTTATCACAGCACGAGATCTCGAGAAGGAACATGACCCACGACAGCTCAGATACATTTTCTTCTCATATGTTTCGGTGTCGTCTTTCGGTTCGGTAAACACTTCTCTTAACAGGGAACTGATTCAATAATCACCCGTTTCGCGATGGATGATAAATAGGTTGGGAAATTTATGGAAATCGAGCACCACAACGTGGGTTCGTCGTTCTGTTTTTTTTTGCATCTCAGTTTTTGAGGATGTTTCCTCTTCTTACAGAATATTGAAATTTGCTGAACCTTTGAGAGCGGTCATAATATTTAAAGTCGAATTAGGAGAACTAATCATGATTTGGGACACTTCTTAGAAGTGCTACAATATCGGAAGATTCACGCTATAAGAAAACAGGTACGAATTAGAATTCCTATTTTGCCATTAGGATTAAAAGATGAAAAATCAAACCACCATTTTTTATTCAGTCTCGAGGACAAATCGATCAAGGTTCATGAGGGAGCGTCAAGGTCGGCACGCTAAACCTTGTTATAGCTGTCGCCTCCGGTCACACGCTAAACCGTTTCCATTTGTTTTAATCCACAACCAGTTAGACGGTCCATTGGTATTCGTTTGTAGCTTTTGCTTTCCCGTCAACAAGCCACGACGACAGCCGCCCCAAAGACCAGGGAGACAGACCGACAGGCCGTATTCGTCGTCACCTAAATCACACCGAATGTCACTTCGACACCACCGGGGGCGCCGGCTGCGGAGGCGACAGTCGGTGGTAGCAGAACGCCACAAATCCATAATCATTTGTCATTTTACAGTTCCACCCCGGGAATTGACCAAATGCGGCCCAAATCCGCGATCAATCTCGAAACCGCCCACCAGCGGGACAACCCGGGGGGAAACCGGTTCTAATGGCTAGCGGCCGCCGGCATGCAGACACAACAGAGGAGGAGTAGAAGGAGGAAGTTGATCCGGTTCTACTGAAATTGTTTTACGAGCCGCGTATCTAAGGCGGAAAGTTATGGGATCGAGACGGAATTATCAGCCCCAGCCAGGTGAGTGTTTGCCCCGTTGGTAAAAGGGTAAATCGTATAAAACTTCATTTCAATCGCAATTGGCCGGTAATTTATGGACGGATGCAGGATCTAGTTCGTTACTGTTATTAGCATGATTTGTTCAATATACTCTAGTACTTGTTGAATGGTATGCTTTAGGTTTACCAACATATTCCAGTTCTTCAAACTCACCACTAATAAACAAATACGATTTTAGGAGCTTTGATTATGGATGATAAAGTTCTTCCTTTCAAATAACCGATCGTGTCGGCATCTTCCCCGAGAAATGCTAATGAGATAAGCACTGTTTTATCTTTCGCACTTTAGCATGTGGCAAATTATGGGCCATTTCAGCACGCGAGAGAGAGTGTGCATAAATCACATTACAAATCGATATGCAGTTTGCCGAAGCGAGTTAAATTTTATTCCATTTGCTTCGTGTTTTATTTTTAACTTTGTTTTTGTTTTGATCAAACCCAACCCATCGCTCGAACGGTCGTTCGATTTTGCACCGAAAAATGGTCACCGCTTAAGCCTTAGTCGCCGTAAGCGTGGTGTTTGTCGCAAATGCATTCGCGGCCCGAAAACCGTGGGAATCGAAAAGCACACAGCAACGCGAAATGCCGTCCTGTGCTGCTGCTGCTGCTTCTGAGCAGCGCGAAACATGATACCCTCTACAACGGGCCGCATGAAGGTCTGCGTGTTTTTTTTTGTGTATGTATTGACTTATGTGACGTGACGTGACGTGTAGTCAAGCGTATAAGTGAATGGTTTGTTTGGAAAATAAATTTCCCCCCTCGTATTGCACACTAGCCTGCCTGAACACTGGCACAGCTGAGGTCCTGCTATCGGCGACAGGGCTGGTGAAAAATTGCTGCTGATTGTGTTCACAAAAAGGAATCAAAAAAAAACCCCCAGCAACATGATATGGGATCCGGATAATCTGTCCCGAACTTTGGAAAGTGTCATGCATAGAACTGCAAGTTGATAACTTACCGAACCAAAATAACTAATGTTGGACTACCCTTGTCTTGCAATATCATCATTGTGTACGTACCTGAAACAAACATAATAAGAAAAGAAGATTAGTTTAAGGTTGCTGGAAGATGTGTCAAGTTATTAACGTAATGACACACGCGAAAGCACACAAAACGTGATAATATGAACATTTCCAAAGGTGGAAAACACAAAAATTATCTTCATTCACATTTTACACCGTCACGTTGTTGCAACGAAATAAAATACAAAAGAAGGAACATTTATCTCGTGTACACACACCCCAAAAACAATTTGAAAAGTGAGCAAAAGCTGAACTGATGAACGGAGTAAAAGAAACCCACGGTGTTCTCCTTTTACGATTACGAGTTACCATACGACGAATGACGCACCCCGTTGTTATCACGCCATGACAAGATGCTGGGAAAAGCGAGAGTCCGGAGATACCGAAAATGCTCCCACGGTTTGCATTTCCCTCCGAAAACGGCATCCTAGTCCGCCCGCCCGATTTTAGGTGTGTTTTATTCTTTTCGCGAACGACCTTCTTTTTGCTTATCGATCACTTTTTATGGGGGCTTTCTTTTTATCCATACCGGCGGCGCCTTCTTGAGTACGGTTGATTCCTTGAATTTGCAACAGGAAGCACACCCTCTGGGAGTGGCGCACCCAATGCCAACTTGGGCTTAAGTGTGTTGGCATACGATCTTCCTCAAAAGAGATGATCCTCCTGAAGATATGAGCTTGAGTATATTTCTTTAACAAAACTTCAAGTAGCTCAAATGAAGCCAGAGTTGAATTAAAACGAACCCCCGTCGGCGCTGCCCCACGGTGTCCGTCAATTATCGCTCCTACAGAAAATGACTTCGTCCACCGACACTCCTGGGAGTCCTTTGTAGCAACGGTCGACTGAACTGGGACGATATCTTACAGTACCTCCTTAAAACATTTATAATCGACTGAAAACGAGCAGCTAACCGAACCCTCCGGACCGGCTGATACTGGAATGCAGTCGCAGCTGCGATTTCTGTTGTACCGTGCCTTTTTGAGAGCAATGCTCTTTACGGTCGTTCGGATCGGAAGCCAGCATTCGGACATTCGACAGGATTTCCGGTTACCAGTGCACTCAGCAGACAATTCAAGATGAAACGATTTGAACGTCAAACTAGAACTGTTCAAAACATACCCTCAAAGGTAAAGGTCACTTCGAATGTGGGATGATTGAAGTCTTTTTGCGAATGTTGGATTCATTCCTTATATTTGTTTAGCAATTTTCATTCGTTTTCATTTACTTATTTCTTGGTATTCCAACACGAAATCCGCCCCGAAGACAGTACAACAAGAATACATGCATTTCTCAGCCGACATCGCCGCAGCACGTTGGTTGGTCTATTTTTTGATGCACAATAAACTATGCGTAATCGATAAAATAAACCACTAGGAAAATTGATTTACCATAATCCGGGCGCACTATAAACTATTCCCGCTGGCAACGACGACCGCGCACCATAAACCAAGTATCCGGCGACTGCTTCCCCCCTTCGCCGCACACTCGTCTCGCGGAAGGACGAAACCACTCCGTCGAGAAGGAGTTGGTTCTCCAGTTTGACTTGAGGTCCCCGTGCTTCCGACAACGGTCCACCACCACCATAAAACCGTCCGTCCGTCCGTCTCTCGTAAATCATACCGCAGTCTAAGGACCCCGAACGGAAACTGCTCACTTTACGCAAAACCGTTGGAAAAAGAAGAAGAAAGAAGAACTAGAAAAGGACGAGCGAAAATAAAACGAGCCTATGGCAGAGAGAAACACCACACACACACACACACACACACACACACATATACGGCGTGGAAAATAATAGTAATTTATAGAGACATTATAAATACGGAATTGGATATTACTGAGGGGTTCTAGTTTTCCTTTTCCTCATTCGAAGGACGAGCCGCACTTGAACCAATGCCGTTTGAGTTTGATTCGTTTGTTCCATTCGGCCCTTCGAGAAACCATTGCCGAAGGCGACGTGGAATTTTTAGGTAAAGTCCCCGAAACGTTTTTCTCTTGTCTTCGGGTTTGCTATTCATACTTTTCCGCCCAATAAAAGGGACATAAACGCACTGTTTAATGGTAATCAACGTTCGGCAGTAGAGCGAAGTCCTAGCAGATCGGTGCCCACACCACAGCCCACGTAGAGCGAGCGGATGTTTTATAAGTTTCGTATCCTTTGTGGCTGTCCTTTGCCAATGGATAAATAAATAACTCTATAAACAACTCTGCGATTTTTCCGCCACTCCTTTTTCCACCCCGCCAAATATCTTTACAGCATACGACGCGATGCTCCTCTCCTTTTGCTTCGTCGTTTTCTTCTGTCACTAAGGAAAACCAATCGAAACAAGCGACACAAGAAACAAGAGCCAAACGCAGCCCTTTCATCCGCTCTTGATTCTCCGCCATCCGAACAAGTGTTTGCAAAACGCAATCTGGCCTGAATTTCCCGCGGCAGGCCTGCGTGCAGTCGATGGGGCAGGGGTTAGAGAAGAAAAACCCTACCCTAAAAAAACAGAAAAGAAAATCGGAACCCAGGCTTATGATGAAATAAAAACGCGTTTCCATAAATGGCGTTCCATACCAGAAGAGTTCTAACGCGCCGAAATCTAGCGTGTCGTTGAAAATTACAACTAGACTGACGACGGTTGGGCGAAAAAAGAGCGGGGTTAGAGACGGGATGTTGAGATGGGAAATTGGATAGTAAATGAAAATTAGGCGCCAACAAAAGGGCGCATTTTGCGATGGCGTCCTCTGCCCACATGGTGTCATGCTGGTCACGCGCCTTTGCATTTCCAAATGGAAATGGAAATGTTGGTTGAAGCTAGGACAGCCGTTTCTTCTTTTTTTCTTTAAATCCGACAAAAGTTATTGTAGAATGAAATACGAACTGACAGCATATAGATAAACTGTAAATAATAATAATTGAAATGTTCACAAACTAAACGTACTAGTGAATAAATATAAAACACTAACGAATTGAAGAAAACAATTTTTTTCTCAAACATTTGTCAAATTTATATTCCCCATCGGAAACGGGACGTATTTTCCACGCGAGAAAAAGATTCCTTCAACACGGAAAACCACAAAAGACTCTTCCCTTTTTCCTTCGTCGTCTCTCATCGATATTGATGGGTTTTACATGCTTTTTAGAGACTTTTTTTCAAGACTTTTTAGACGCGAGGAGCCAGTTACAAATGTAATGTTTGTGTGTGTGTGTTCGTTTTGTTTTTTTTTGCCCGTCTGTCCACAACAATTTCTGCAGAGCAATGCCGCAGAGTAACCCGCAATCGACCCGTTGGGCCAACGAAATTTATGGCAAATCGTCCCGGGGGCGACTGGCGATGATGTGGTGTGTTCGGGTGCGCTCGAAAGCAGCAGCAACTCGATCGTAAAAAATCGCACAATCTGCTCCCTGTCCGGGTGTGGAACGAACAGAGAAAGACGAAGGGAGAGAGGGGGGAGAGAAAACGCACGGAAAACAAACGCTATTTGACGCGGCGGCTCGTGGCAAAAATCAATTATCGGTATGTTTAGCATTTTTATTGGAAGTACACGATAAACTATCCGGCCGAGTATCCGGAACTCGGCGGGTCTGGTCGTTCCGCCGTTTGCCGGGCGACTTTCCAATTTCGGTTGACAGACGGAATTTTCGCCGCAAGAGTTTCCACCCACTGCCAGTTGGCGATGATTGGTGCCTTGTCCCCCGCGGGCCACGCAGCGGAAGCAAACAGAATTTTCTTTTGAAAAATGATTTGAGATGGAACCTTAAGGAGTTGTTCAATTCGTCCAGCGCAGTAAGAAGCATGTACTTCAATGTTTCTATTGGAATTTTTAGAATGCGAAAAAATGGAAAATCAACTGGAAAACTTTAAAGAATTGTTGCGGCCGAGCCATAGTTAGTAGACATACCCTACTCGCTTACAATAAACTTGAACGGAATGTGGAGGAAAAAACAAAGTGCAAATAGAAAAATCCAAAACCGAAAGTTCGCGTCCGATGTCCAATATGCAACGTGCGCCTGTCAGACCGCGAAATTATTTGAACGAAACTGTCCCAACAATCGAATGAATAAAAAAAAAAACTGGAAAGAATTCTCTTTCCAATCGGTTTCTCAGATCCACTCGAAAATGTTTCGAAATTTGAATCGATTGCCAGAAAACGTTAACCTCTCTCTCTATCACTATCTCTCTCTGTCTCTGTCTGTTAATAAAATGGCAAAACCGGGGTTGATGGAGTGAAAGCAAACTAGAACACAAATCGTGCTGGAAATGCACTTTTTCCTTCACACCAAACAGAGGGAGAGAGAGAGGAAATGAATGCCTTTCATCGTCTCCGGAACGGCTCACGAGATGATGATATGTCTCTTTGGCTGCATTCCTCCGGCAGTGCGGAATGCCGTGGTCACCATTTTACCACCAGTTACTCCGATTTCTCATGTCGAAAACATAAACTCCTCGTAAACTCCCGCTCCACCAAACACCGACCGCAGCATCCTTCCTATTTCCTCCCCGATGGGGGGCAGCACAACAGCAGAATGGGGTTCCTTTCCTGCTATTTGTTTCTTTTTTTTGATCGAATCTTTCTCCACCGGAGCGAGCGAGTGAGATCGCGAAAGGGGTTGAGTGAGTTTCGCGCACCGGCACGAGACAAGCGAGATTGGCGAATGGAGTTTATGCTTCCATGCTACCTCTCGTCGATCGGCCAGTTGACAATCATCGGACGGCGAGTGATCGCGGGCTCGCGGAAAACGTTGGCGAGCGAGTGAACGAACGAACGGCAGGGAAAACAGGACGATAATGCAATGACACGGCTCGGAAGGCACGGGCAAAACAAAAACAAACACCGCGTGCCCACCACGGACTGCTGCTGTTGCTGCTAGTGATGGTGTTGGTATGAGTGAGTGGGACTGAGAGGAAAATGCAGTGCAAACAAACTGCACCGGAATGCAACTCTTCGGTAAGCGGTTCGTTCGCGGATAGCTTGCCATCGTCAAACGATCTTCGGCTCTCCATGAATTAGTGGAAGCGCAGAGTCGTAGGGAAAAGAGGCAAACTACCTTTCCTTTATCACATTATCTTCGACAGCCACTGCGCGCCCGCGTGTGTGTGGCTGTTGTTGATTATGTTGTTTTTTTCCCTTCATTTAATGTATTTTTTTTTCTATTTGCTCGCTCGCTCGCTAAAGAGCAGCATCGTTTGAGGATGGAATGCGGTTTTTCCCCTTCCGGCTGCGCAGTTCGGCCTCGCGAAGGTTGTTGTCAAGGCGACGATAGCGATCGCTGCTGCCCATCTTGGCCGGCCGCCGCAAGACGGTCGGTGATCATTTTTATCACTTCAAGGAGGAAAAAAAACCAGATCGTTGAAAAACGGAAAAGATCGACGCCCTACGATGGCATTCGGCATTTGAAGAGTGTAAGGAAGGAAGAGAGATAGAAAGAAAGAAGGAAAGATCTCCCGAGGAATGTAACCCCAACTGATTTAGAAGTAATTGGCGATGGGCAGTTTAGTTGGAAGAATTTCTTTGGCATACAATTCATGGGAAAACAGAATATTTGAAACTCGTTCAATTTAAACTTGCACCAAAATATTATGATTTGTCTTATCAAAGTCTATAGCTAGTAATTTTTCCCATTTGATATTGGAAATATATAAAATTCAATCTTCATTTTCCAGTTTAGTTGAAACAATGAATAGTTACCAGACGGCCAGAAGCACAACGCTTTCGTTTCGTGTCGAAATTGAATTTGCCGCATACGAAGGTTCGCTGCCCTTTATACGTTCCCATTTTCCGCCCGGACGTGGAAGCATTAAATTCAACAGTTCACTAGTACCGTCGTTCGTTCGCCCCTAAAACCGGGCGCAGACTGAGTCGATGATATCATTTCACTCGCCACACGATATGATATGACTGCCGCTAATAAAACCGTGTGACACTTTCGGGAGTATTTTAGGCAAAGAATAAAAAAACATAACATTCCACCTTTCGCCTGCAAAACCGGGCGAGGCGTTCGTCCTACACAACTGGAACGTGTTGGCCACCGTCCGTGGGATGCAGCAACGTACGAACGTACGCCGAAACTGGACGAAATTCCACCTGCAACGGTTTGCCGACTGCCAAACGCCTCGAAGGAGTCGGGAACTCGCTCGCACTTCTCGCCCAAAAATATAAGAAATATTCGCTCCAGGAATATTCGGATAATGGCCACGGCCCAAGCCCACGCGCGGCACCGAACCAAACAAAAAGAAAAGCACATACACGAACAGGTTGCACACATTAACGATCGACTCGCCTTCCCGATCCTTGACCACCGAAGAGGGCGAGGGTCCTAAGGAGAAAGAGGGGGCGGCTCGGCGCGGTATGTGATGTGAAAGTAGTTGCAGTGAAGTGAAAGGTTTGGTGCGTTGGAAGTTTGACATCGGCGGGAAAAGTACGTTCTGCCATTGAGCGGCCCCAATTTATCAACCGGCTCGGGCTTTGGGAGCCAGCGAGTCCTCGAGCGTGGAAAGGGGAGATGGCCACCCATTTCTTGTTCTGTGTTCGCATGTGGAAAGGTTGGATCTTTCTTTCTCTCTCTCTATCTCTTTCTTTCTCTCACCATCTCAAGAGACACGTTGGCGGGAAGTTTGTTTGATGTTGCAACGGAGAAAACAAGGGCTGCGGCAGAAACTGGGAACCAGCTTTCCAAACATGTGCATTTACTGTTCGTTATTGTTTTTAGTTTTTGGGGGTTTTGTTAAAACATGTAGCGGAAGAGTTTTTTTTTCTTGTATTCCGCAATGACGAGGGCGGCTTTTGCTCACGGGAACACAAACCCCATATTATGTCCTTTTCGGGAAGATCAGAAACCGATACCATCGGGTTCGATTGCCGGTGAATCATAACACAGTTCCCGGATTTTGAAGAGACGAGCCGAAGGTTGTGAAGGCAACTATTGAAGCCATGAAAGATAGTTGGAAGGAAAGGACCTTTTCATGTTTACATTACAGTTCATTACAAAATGGAGCAATATGTAAGAACACAGCATCGACTAGGTCACCCTTTTCGCTTGACGGTTTGAATCTCGCCTGTTTATTTCCCACAAAACGGGTTGAGAATTCCGCGAAACGCCTTGCGGAACAGTTTGCAAAAAGGGCAAACCGACAGATCCGTTCTCGTGCGTGAGCGGACAACACACTTCTTCAGCGCTTGGTGTCTTCTTCTTCAACCAGATCAAAGCTGCAAAGCAGTGGACTTTGGTGACAAACTGGGAGATGGATGGTGGGGATCTAAATACCTGCCCTGGCGGTGGTCGTGGCGTGGATCGCAAGCAAAAAGGGCAGGCCGGTGGGCTGGCAGCAGCCAGCCAATCGTAATGGCCGTAAAAACGACACACCATAAATAAATAAACAGCGGAATAAAGGAAATAACCCAACAGCGAATAAAAAGTAAATAAAAAACATCACAAACCGAGCATAAAACATCGAGTAAGGAAGTGAGAGAGAGAGAGAGAGAGAGAGAGAGAGAGAGAGAGAGAGAGAGAGAGATAAAGAGCGAGAAAAGACTATCAACAAAACGTGGAGGAAAGATAGCGGCAGAGAGATGAAGAGATAAAGCAACACAGGGAGGGAAAATAAAAGACATACACATCACGAGACAAGAGAGAAAGGAATGTCGGAGATCGAAAACATAAAACATACTCACACCAATGGGATGGGAAACGGGGTGGGCAACCAGGATGGCGGTGGTGGCAGGAGACGTTTTACCGTCAACCTCCATCCAGCCAACCGGAGGCTGCAAAGATTTGGCGAAAAATCGGCTGCAGCACAGAGGGCAGAATGCAAACCGAGCAACCGAGCAGCCTTGGGCAGAGAAGAGCGTATAATAAAACCGGGAAGAAAGGCATCCAACGGGTAGCGGCAAATCATCTCCGGGAAAGCGAGACACGGCGACCAGCAGGCGGGCGAGGGAGGGGACGGACGGGGGGCGCATTGCACAGCAGCCCCAGGGAAGCAGCGCACATACTGCAGGAAGGCGCACCCAAGGCGCACACGGAGCGATACAGCACGGACGCTACTCCGCGGCCAGCTTCCGAGAGCAAACACGGCACCACTCCGCTGGAAGTCGCTGGAAGTCACCGCAATGCAGCAGGAGCAGCATCAGCAGGCGCACAACAGCAACTACGTTTGAAGGTTTTCTTTATCGGTTCGCTTTTCTTAAATGCCTCGGCCGGGTGGGTTCGTGCTCTCGAGCTGGACACGGAAGGAAATTAAATCAGTGGAAGCAAGCAGAGGCCAGAGGATCGGGAAGGATCATTATCAGATCGTCGTCGGGATTGTTCGGTGTGGATGGATTGCATTGGATGTGGGATTCGGTTCGCCCTTTTTCTTCCGCCGTTGTGTGCCACCCGTGAGACAAGTCCCGCAGAGTTGAGGGAACACATTCTATTCGATTCGATAACCTTTCCTGTTTGAAGTCGACTTAAACAGCTGGTGATTGGAAGAAAAAACTAAAGGAAAAAAATTGAACCAACTACCAAAATTAGAATATGCTCGACAGCGAAACATATTCACCATTGAACATCATCCACCATTCCACCGCCGCCAGGCCAGGCCAGGCCAGGACTGCCGCTTAAAAGGTGTGGAAAAATTTTGCGAGCTCCCGCACGCGTTAACGGTAGGAAAATGTTTGGCAAATAGTACTAGTACAGCAGGTTAAAGCTGCCCATGGCTTCTCGGTGCTGCTATGCGAACATCGAATTTTCTTCTTCCACAGTTCGGTGTCTTGCACGTGGCATCGTGGGCCACCCAGGGCCGAAAGCCAGCCAGCTGGTTTGGGCGACAACGACTGCGTCCCATCATGTCATGTCGGTTGGGTGCGCTTTACTTTGGAGCGTTCAAAACACCCCCATCGAGTACTAATGGGGGGGGGGGGGGGGGGGGGGGGG
>JAOEFI010015126.1:0-19312 GCA_034621735.1 Anopheles plumbeus | reverse complement strand
CCGCCCCACCCTCCACCATTTTCCTTCTAATAAAATTTCAATTTATTCGAACAAGCTCATAAAACAAGGCCGTGCAGAGTTGCCCGTGCGTTGCGGTGATCGTGAACCCATACTTTTTTTTAGCGTTGCGACTTCGTATGGTAGAGGTAATTTAGCACCACGGGTTGGAAAGGCGGGCCTCCCGCTTTCTTACAGGACGATGCACACGCAAAGTCGCCATCAATATGCTTGTCTCAGATCTTCACAATCGCATCGCACGGATCTTCACAATCGGAAACGGGTTCTGCTCGATAACGGGTATACGGGCGGATCGGATCGGTTTTCCAAGCATCGGACATAACGTTGCTAGACATTTGCAAGCTAATCACAGAGCTACAGCATTCAACATTCTTTCCAACGTTCCACGCCATTAAACGGTTTAGCAAAGCAATAGGGAAATTGAACAGATTAGGCTGTTTCTATCGCCCTGGTGCAGTAAGGTATGTATTTGTTATGCTTTATTACACTGTTTGCGCCCTTTTCAATGCTCCAATTTCATTCCTAAACGTGTGATTGTTTCCATCACTGAAGGTTGAGCAAATGACTGCCCGTTGCCATCTCGTTCTTCTCTACACGGTGTCTTTTACCCTCTTATGTATTGCATTGCATTGTATTGTGGCCTCAGGCAGCGTGAAGTGTTGCAGAATGTGCCACGACACTTCACGCTCTGTGGGGTTTTTCAGGGCAAAAATATGGAGAAAAAAATGTTGAAGAAGATGAAAGAAAGAAAGCAGCGAATGGGAAAACACCCCTGGTGTTAACTACTGTCTCGTCAGACCGTGCCTTACCGGGATATGCTGCTGGTGAATTATGAGATAACATAAACAGTAAAATGTTACTGGTCGTTAACCGGGTTTTCTTCGGTAGACTGCATATTTTAAGATAAATTTCTTATGGCGGTAAGAAATGCGGAAGGTGTCTAGTAAGCGAAGGTAACAATTACCCAAAAAGAAAACCCTGAAACCGGCTGCCCAAGAGACGGGAAAGGAAAAACAAAGTTAGTACGCCAAATCGCCCAAAAGCTAAAAATGCGCTTTAAAACCGTACTTCAGCACGTGGGAACGTGATGATAAAACTTTAAACAACGCCAACGAAACGGAAGGCCGCCAGCCATCATTTCGTCTTCTTCGAGCCGAAATCGCACCGTTCCGTGGCTTGTTGATGCAGTCTCGGAATGAATTAAAAAAACGTACAGCTACTGCTGGGAAAACGAAAGTTCCTTCCCTTCCTGCCGGGTCGAAACCTAATCGTGCGCTGGTGCTGAAGACTTTCCTAGGAACTGTCCCTCGCAATAGCGACCATGCGTACGTTCGTTAGCGCGCAACCACCACAATGACCCGCGCGCAGCAGGATGAAAGTATTTTGCGTGGCTGATGTGGAAAGTTTAATGATTTACGGCTCACTTTCCACCCGAGGAAAAGGGGATGGTTAATTAAATTGAAGATGGTTTCCCTTGCGCTGACGTAACGCGATGTAAGGACGGTGTAGGACCCACAGGGGGGGATAAACGAAATCGAATCGTCCTGCGTCGTTGCGGTGGTGAGGACACACTATATTTCACGGCTCAGAGAAGGTACACACTTCGAACTTCTCACCCATGGCCCTTGCCAAACGGAACGAGCATACCGAACGAGTCACCGGAGAGTTTGCGGTGTGAAGAATGACATATGTACGAGCAAATCGTTTCACACCTTTCGCTGAGCGGTCGAGGTTTTTCCACCACTTGCTGGAACGATCTCACTCGTTAAGGTGTGCAAGTAAAGATACCGGCCAACGGACCACGGACAGTTCCGTTTCAAAATATCACACCTTTCCGCGAGATGAAGCTGACATAAGCAAGCGAACGCTTGTTGACTTTTCTCGCCCGTTTATCCAGCACTTATAGAGTGTGCGTTACAGCGACAGAGACAAAAAAACAACATAAATTAGGCGGGCACCAGTTGTGTTCCGACTCGCTGCCCGCCAGCACGTTTGGATGTGGTTGGCAAATGTAAGTGGCGTATAAAATTGGGCGATAAAAATCGGTTCGCGGCATCTACTTGTTGAACGTTTTGTCGATCGATATTGAACTTTTCAATCATTTTGTTGTGGTGGCTGCCGGCACCGTGGGAGTGGGAAGGAAAATACCTGTTTGTTTGGTATGTTTTGGGCTCAATGTTTCTGCTTTCATGTCTCTTCTACTGGTAGAACCCATTCTGTCACCTACTGAAATATGAAGCCATAAACATCCAACATCTTAATTGTTTCCGCAACGGAATCGGAACCTCCCAGCGGACCAATAAATTTATGTTCATGTGCAACCCCCAACAACCAACTTCTGCCTGCATTACTCCATTTCTCACGCCAATTCTGATGCCGTGCCAAAAATAAAAAAGTCTTAACAGCTCCCAAGATTCACGAGTAGGAGGCTAAGAGGAAGGATAAATCACATTAGAAACGGTGAAGGGAAGCAATGGAAGCAACACACGAACGAACGAACGAACGGATGAGAAAAGACTCACCCATACAATGGCCTCATTCACGATGAGTACACGTTCGCACATCCCGCGGGCACACACTATTGGAACATTGGGGTTTTATTGCGCCCATCATCATGATACCATGAATAAAGGCGGGCTGTAAGGGGAGGCCTCGCCGCCCTCCACCGCCCGGCGGCTCCAACTCCATTCCCTGCCATGTTGCATCGCACACACCTTTACTCCGAATCCACTCGATGATGCTAGGAAAATGGATGAGTAGCGGAAAATTTAAATCCGACTAATTGGAAAACAAAATGTGGTAAATCATCATACACCGGGAGGAATCTTTTCATCGCTCCGCTCCATCGGTCTGGTCTGCGTATTGCTGGAGTTCTTCGCTTCGCTTTGGGAAGATGTTTTAAGTAAGTTAACACAGTACCCACACCATCGTGCTCGGACGTTTGCTTGGGCCGTTCTATGATGAGTCCTCAGAGAAAAGCTTAAACAATTCAAAAGTATATGGCGACCATCCTCAAACGTTTCTTGACAATGGAATAAGACAATTTTGTCGTCCAATCAAAGAAAAAGCGGGATCACCACAAGTCTCTCCTCATCAAACCGACAACGAATTGCAGAATAAACATTTTCATACCAATTCAAGCTTTAACCAGAAGTAGAACATTAATAAACGACCTCATGTGGCTTCGGTGCTCAAACGATTCTCACGAGCTGTTCTCGAAAGTCTCGACGGAACTGAAGTACTGTAACAGAAAAAGTACTGAAACAACCGTTAACGTAGGGTCATTCTGAGACACACCGCGGAGATACTTTTTACTTCACGACACAGTTACATTTGGGGCTGGAAGGTGGTAATATATTCCCGCCAGCTAGTATCTAAAACTCAGCGTCGGGAATTATTCGCATTTTTCCCCATTTGTTCCGTACTTTAAGATGTCGCCTGGATAAGAAAAGAAAGCAACTCACGGAGTGAGCGACAAGCGTTTCGCATATTGTGAAGAAAAAACCCCTGTTACCCCTGTTAGCATCAAGCTCTGGTAGTTCCGAGCCTTTTTTGTTGTGATAGCGAGCTTAAAAGTGTGGTTCAATCTTGTGCGGTTTCAAAGATGAATGATCGTTTCTTCTACTGTCGAGTAAATAAAGGCCGCATGCCTCGCAATATAGGCATCCAATCGAACCCCCTTCCGATTCGATTCCTTTCGAGTTTAATCGATTTTGTGAACAGGCTGGCTGCGTTCGAAGAAAGTGATCATGGGGTGAGGTGATCTTCTATTATCTCGCGGTGCTTCGTGAGATGACGTTCATCCATCTCCTCCATCACGGCAGACTGCGCGAGCACTTCGCTTGGATGATTTATTTTAAGACGTCACACAAAGGTTGTGGAAAAGAAAATGCAAAACAAAACACTAAAGATTCCAAAGACCGCTCTCTCTGTTCCCCCCAAAAATGATGTTATACATCGTTTGGAAGCTCTTCGGCTTCGGCAAGCGTCCATAATTTGAGCCGTCCAAATACGGACGGCGCGCTCGCACGGGTTGCAACATCCAAATTACCCTCTCGGGCAGTGCTTGAGCATGCGGTGAAAGGAAGGGACCAAGTGTTAATAATGATTTCGCTGTTGGTGCTCCATTTTACGCGCAATGGGCCAGTCAGCTCAAGTGGTGCAAGAGTAAACAAAATCACCAACGAAGGATTCGACGATCAAATTGACCGGGCTACGGACAGACAGCAGGACGAAGCGGACTGTGTCTTGCTTCGTCTCGTCTGTAAAATGCCAGCGAGATTCGTTGGGCCATCAGAGAACGACGCTAATAAAAGCAATCTATCGTAGCCGGGGAACGCAACACCCAAGAGAAGGTGAAGGTCTGCTGCTGTCTTCCTCCCCAGCGGTTTTCTACTGGTTCGCCCGGTCGGTGGTTTCGTTTTTATTGATTTATAACCCGACGGCCTCGCCGGTGGTTCGCATCGGTACGAGAAAAAGGCTGGCATCGAAAAGCGTCGAACCTGTCATTTCCCGGCTTTCACACGCTGATGAGCCCCGTGTCGCGCAGCCTCCAGCAAGGCGAAAGCTTGTCTCGCGTCCTATACGTCTGTAATTATAAACTCGCCCGTCGGTGCGTACGGTCGCCGGCCCGCTTCTTTCAGTTCGCCCGGTTCAAACTACCCCACGAGCCACGGGAAACCTTTACGGCAAAAACGATTGTTGTGCACGGTGGTTCCACGGGCTCGACGACGACGACGACGACCTCCTTTCAGCGCCGCGCGGACTGTGGACGACAGCAGGTCACCCGAAGCAGGTTATGTCGATGACTGGTGGCCGGCTAGGGGCACGATGATGATGGATGAGCACGGGCACACTCTGAACACTATGCGGAATCGGTCCCATGGAAGGTAGGCGAGTCCCAAACCCGTTTCACATTGTCCTATTTATTTTGTCAAAGGCTTCTCAGGAGCATGGGGTGATACTATATTTAACAAATAATTATCTGTCATCGACAAAAAATGTTCAATATTACAGTAAAGAAACATCTCAAGCAGTCTTACTTTGCTATTGATGGGGAAGTTTTTCTCAACCCGAAACATATTCCAGAATGTTTCTCCAGCTACTGAAACTGACCAGCTCAATCAACCGCGCACATGTAGTAGTAAGCGGTGATGATGATTGGTTCAAACGGTGCTATGCTAATTATCCCCCGCGCGCGCAACATGATCATCTCCTCCCTCCCGCCCTCAACCTTTATCCATTGTATGCATTGCGCTGTTTTTCCGCAACTGCATCCATGCTCCATTCATAGGCCGGCGTGGCATAGTTTTTGTACATATGTGTGTGTGTGTGCGGACTTGCTCTTTTGCCCCAGTGTGTAAAGCCGAAAGCCCCAAAAACACACTGCCCTCTGGCCGTCGTTTAGTTCGTCTTGCTCCTCGCGCTCCTCGCGCGTTTCTTCCTCACCCCTTCCCAACACCGTTCCGGCCACTTTTAGACTCAATTACTACTCGAATTACGTGCGCGTAAAATTGAGCTCGCGCACAATCGAAGACAGGCGGCGGATGCGGGTTCATAAATGTGTTCGCATTCCCACCACCACCACCACCACACCGCCGCTGCATTCCCGCTAATGATTCCGCCGGGAAACAACCCAACCTACTTGTGTTGGAGCTTATGGGGGGGGGGGGTGTTTTTGCGCCACAATTGCGTCCGCGCAGGAGCCTTTTTCCAGCGACAGCGAACCGAAGTGGATTCGGGGTTATGCTTACCCGTCTTGAAAATCCCTAAATTTACTAGCCTCCCCGTCGTCGTATGTTTTCTTTTTTTGGCGGCATCGGAGCATGGGAGCATCAACAATGAAGGGTCTGTCCCCGCAACAGCAACAGTCACAAGTCGACGAGAATTTGGGAAGGCATTAAAGTGGCCCATAATTGAACTCGTGTGAAGTTTTCATTCCCAGAGGCTCTTGCGGTCATTTGGTTTTTCGAAAGTAATAAGGCGTACAATTTACAAGTCGTAATGTAACAATCATCTTTACAACTCTACGCTTTTTACGCCAACGTCCCCATTGCACACCTAATAGTTGATAAGAGTAAATGCATAAATTACAGTGAGGCTTTCAAGTACTCGCTGTTACATCATCATACATGCATCCAAACAACTGAGTATAATTGAAGAAACAGTTAAACTAACCTATGTTCGATTGACCGAACATTTTTGGAAACTTTTCCTTGCAACCCGTAAGGTTGACCGATGATCCGGTAATTACGTGTAAAACATTCTTTGACGTGTGCGTGTTAAGTAACAGTTCTTTTTCTTCTGTTTTTAACCTGCAGGACATTGCTGCATGAGAAACAGTAGGGTCTGACGGTTCTGACGTGAAAAGAAACTTCCCGCACGCGATTCACAAAAAAAAACGAAGAAAAACGGTTCTCGAAGAAATTCCGGCAATTATTGCTACCGGTCGTCCAAACCAGTCTTGCCAATCCCTTCAGGCCAGCAAGCATTAAAAACCCCTCACGGGATTGGTTTTTTGAAGGTGGTTGCTGCTTTTAAAAACGGCAACGAATAATACAAAGGTTTCGAATCAGAAGCACCACCATAAGTAATCATTCAGCGCATGGCCCTGGGCGTCCAACAAATCCAACCTTATCCTTGAGTTGGAAAAATGGACACCATACCCTCTCGCCTGCGCCATCCACGCCAAGCAGCAAACCACGCAGTTTTTCTGTTGTTTTCCCGAAACGAAAAGAAAAAAACACCTCCTCAGCCAGGCGAACGCACAACAATAACGGAGCGCATAAACATAATCGAAGAAGCGGAATAGCCTGTTGTGCCCGAAATGGAATTGGATGCTATCGGTTTCTAAACGCCTGGAGCACTCTGCACCGGAATTCCTCCCGATCGTGAGGTGCAAAACACGAATACACACACACACACCAACACCCCATCCTGCGCGGAGCGATCGACAGGAAGAAATGGTAAGTGGTAGCCAAAGCAAATAGCTACCACTTCATCCAACGTCTCGCATCCTGGCAACAGTGGCTAGCGCTCGGTTGTGGCTGGCCCGCAGCGATGCAACACGGCAGGATGTTTTGCATTCGGTGGCTTTTCCCTTCCCAATGGGCCATCGTTTTTCTTGTCCTTGTCCTTCTATATGAATTCCAGCCACGGAGCGTACACCGCGAGCCATTCTGTAACCGCGCAGCTCGCTCATCCTTCGCTTCCTCAGCCCTCCGGCGAACGATCACAGGAACGATCGAGTTCGACGCCGCACAATCGAAGTCCATTGAGTCAGCCGTCCCTCGGCTCAGAGTCATCGCGGGAGAAGCGCGTGCGTACAGGAGCCACAGGGAAAAAAAGCCGTTGCACAGGAAGCCCTGCGCCCGTGGCATCTGCCGTTGAACGGCTCACGGCTTCTATCGAGCGGCCATTGCAACTGCGGACTGTAAGAAAGTGCATGCAGCCCTCACTCTCTCTCCTTCTCTCTCTGTACGTAACAGCCTTGGTGTGTGCATACCACAAATAATGGCCAGAGCGAGGTGCACCAGCCACGAATGTGGGGTGTTGTCTTCAGCCGGCCGCTGTCGTCTTCGCCGGAACCTTTTTCTCTCTTCGTTCGGCACGGCCTCGCTACTCTACTTGTCCGGCTTTCCGAGGGACCTCCGTCGTCCGTTCCGCCTTCGTATCTTCAATATTATTTTAATGACCCGCGGACTCGGAGGGTATACGAGAGCAACGCACGCAGCAAACACAGCGAGCCACTTATACATCGACAAGGGAAAAAAAACATTGCCACCTCGCAAGGTAGCGCGAGAATGCTCTTCTCGGTGGTAAAAGTCAAGGGAGTCAGTATTTATGCATCGAGGCGAGGAAAAAAAACACCCCTTGATACATCCATTGACTTCTCTAGCAGTGAGAACGGACGAAAAACTCGACCGAGAACGCGGGCGGGACGAAGGGCTGCTATGATTCAAATTGTGTGGGAAAAGGAAAGGGAGCAGGATGCAATGCACCGTTGCACCGGCTGCACAGGCTGCATTGCCATTCCAGCCAGGGCAAGCCATGCTGAGAGTACAAGCAGTTTTCCGCGCAATTTATTCTTCGTTCCCCCCTTTTTGCGTATTCTTATGCCATGCTTCGCTTCCAGGCGAGTACAAGAAATTGTTGATTTAACCCTTGAATGTGCGTGCAAGTTTTTAAAACACAATTCTCATACAATTCTCGTTTTTTTAAACCAGCGTAGGACTATTATTGAAGTCTTCGCACAGATTGTCGTTGCCTTTGGAAGAAATACTGCAACAGAGTGCAGGAGGTGGCGAATCTTGTACCAGAAGACATACTCTAGATCCCATTGCCAAGTTCCTTCTTCTTCTGAGACTTCTGCCTAGCGTGAAATCGGTGCGCCATGCGCTCATGGGCCTACATTTAGCACAATCAGCAATCGAGGCGCCCAGAGGGCTATTACAGCGAGACGGGCGTGCTTCGTGCGTAACGATTACAAATTACGTTCAACCGAGTCAGCGGTGCGCAAGTGAGTTTCCCAGCGTTCAGTAAAGCAGGCGAGTATTAACGTTGGTGTTCGAGAGGCTAATTCTCTGCTCCACACCTGTCGGAGGTTCCTCCCTTCATCTTTCCATTGGTACTTCCATTTTCTTGTGCCTCTTCCGTTCTACCATAAAACGGAATCAACGAAAAAAAAAAAAATACACCACTCACATCGGTGTCATGTCTGCCCATTATTTTACCCCTCACGGACTCAAACAAAAAAAAGCCTTTTTTATCCAGCCCGTTCATTATAGTGGTGCTTGAAAAATGAAACCCCCGTTTTCTCTTTCCACCTTCGGCCATTTTATCGGACGTTATCTTTGGAAGAATTTGTTTTATGTTTAATTCATATTTTCGTAAAGTCCCCAAGAAAAAAAATGAACGATTTGTTAGATACCATGCACGTACAAGCGTAACAACGAACGCGAGATGAAGCCCGCGAGCTAGTTGTTTACGCGTGGCTGCTTCTACAATCGTATTACTATTGTTTTACTTCACTCAACGAGAAAAGCAAGATGTTGGGGCGAGTAGCTCCCTAGTTTTATCTTTATCTCAAAAAGACTTCTGGCTTCTGTTTCGAAAGGCAAATTCGAAACACAAGTCGCAAGCCTACTACGCGACTGCCATCCACCAGCCGGACACCGGAATCTTTCCAATATGTTATCCTATCAATCAACTGTAAGTAATTTGCGGCTGAAGCTCTCATAAAAAGGCACGCCAGCAATCTTCCACACATAAGGTATGCTATCACCGTAGGGGAAGGCACAAAAAAACCCAAGCGTTATATTTGACTAAAATTAATTAGATATGCCTTCAGATCTCCTGTTCCTGTTAACAGTAGATTTCAACCAACGTAGAAAACAAAACAAAAAAAAAACTGCCAAGCAGCAGTTTGGCGAATGGCATAATTTTATGTCCTGGTTTTAATGGACATAAAACCCGAACGATTCCACGTCTGCTGCGGACTCTGGCTTCCCCCAACAACCACATAAAACCCCGTCCTCTGGGATCAACACAATTTTATAACCGCCACATGGCTTATGTGGCGGTATTAGTGTAGAATTATGTGCCCGTTGGATAGATTTGCCTTGGGTGAGCTTGCTGGCACGGGTACACATACACACACACACACACCTTTGGACAGCTATTTCACGGGTGTAGCGTAATGGTAACGCTCCCAACAAGACACATTGTATGGAGATGGCGATGTGGCGGAAGATGAGGTTCTTTTTCCTATCCATCCCCTCCCGTAAGCTGCACCTCCCCGCACGGATGGGAGCACTCTTCCACTTTGCGGTGATTTACCGTAAGCTAGGCCCCGACCGCGGCCCATACCAGCATCGGGGTGCTGGCGGATTGGGATTAAGATTGTTTTCGCACTTGGCCTACACGATCACTTGCTCTTTCCAGCTCCCTCCCCACGAGCCATCGTTTTTATGGGCCTCTATCAACGTGGGAGCTTTTCAGAGAAATCCGAAGAAAAAAATCTTTGCTCCCGCGGTGACTGAAGATAAAGTATTTTGAACAACAGTGCGCGCGGTGAATTCAGTTCAAACATTTGAAACAGTGGAGTCGGCCAGGCCATAAAGGGTGAGTGAAAAATAGAGTTAGGGAGAAAGAGAGAGAGAGAGAGAGAGAGAGAGAGAGAGAGAGAGAGAGGGAGATAGGGGATGGAAAAGGAATAGAAAAAGAGAGGGAATAACGCGCGATCATGCTCAGCCCGATCGGTTCGTGCCATGCAACACTCATCGCCGCCCGACGGAGGCATTTGTTCCAATTCTTTTGCCGTTTCTTTCCGCCTGCTCGGGCTCCGTGCACCGCTAATGCCCGAACAGACGTGTTGTAAAAGAACGTATCGTATCCAAAGTCGATTTAATCTCCGGTCATGCTCGTTGTAAGGGAATGGAAGAAAGAAGCCGCCAGGGGCGTGCACGGAGAAAGCCTGCAGGCACGGGCAGACAATGAAGCCTCCGAAATGACACACGATACACGAACCTCAAGACGTCACGAGGAAAAGGGCGCCGCATATAGGGGAGGGGGAAAGGGGCAACAATTACACGTCGCACCGTCAATGCCATTAATTCGTCAGCTTTCGGAGAGGGTTCGTCGCATGAGCTTCAACCGTCGGAATCTTTCGATGGAGTAATCGACCATTTCCACTCTAACGCATGATTTTCATTGATCACCGTCGCATTTCCAACGCGTCGCGGGTCATGCACACGGTGAACACAAACGCGCCGATCGGGTTGACTTTCTTCGTCGGCGGCGCCGCTTTTACTTGCCGGCACCACCATTCCGGGGTTCCTTCAGTTTCATCCTCTCTCTTTTCCCAGCCTTTTTGGTCACTTCCCCTTCCCCGGAGCCGAGGCTGCGTTTAAGTGGGGTTTCTCTTCTTTTTAGATACGTGCGTTTTTTCTCGCTCCCTTTACCTTCCATTGCTCTAGCCTTTCAGCCACGGAGCAGGACGGTGCGCCTGGAGAGATACTTCCTTCTTTAAAAACAAAAAAACAGCAAGAAACCGGTGTCCGTTTCCTTTCCGTTCCGGCGGTCCTTCCCTTCCCTTCCATTACTCGTGTAAAAGCGGCTTCTATGCTTTGACCATTCCCATTCCAGCCTCCATTCCGAGCGGCTAGTTATCGCGTAACATGTGCTCAAGAGTGGTGTGTTCTCGAAGCAGCGATCGCATAAGTGTACAGGGTACTGGGAAGGGGGCAGAGGGAAACGATGATCGACTCCCGGCCAGCTCCAACTGGCCAGACGCCCAACCGTAGGCGACCATTAATCATAATCAACAAATACAGCCGAGCAACGTACGGGGTTCATTTCTTGCACACGAGTTTTGCCGTACCGAGGGCCCGAACGGAGGGCTTATGGGCTCCGACATCATTCCGCAGCGCTTTCCTTTCGATTTTAAGCTGCTTTTATTACCATTATCTGGATCCACCGGATCTGCCGCACGTTCGTTACGTTCGGACGGCAACCGACCGCCCAGCAGCCGTGTCTCCACTTGTGTCCCTGCCTTGCAGATTTTCTCATCGAACTCGGCTCACTCGCTTCAGCAGACGCACCCCCATCGTTTATGTAAATGTAAGATTAAGTCACAACTTCCGACCGACGTGTTTGCCAACATTCGGTTGATCGAGCAGGGTTATGCAATATTGTACACATTGCATGATGTTTGAAATTTGGAAAGTAAAATATTTCCAATAAACTATGGAAGGAAATATCATCGTCTCAAGTTTATTGGCAATAGTTACGTTTCCGTCGGCGATTGGGTGGATGGCCGTAACTCTAGCATCCTGATGCTGTGTGCGGTGGTGATCGGTGGCGCTGCTAATGTGCAGCCAATTTCGCAGCGCCAGCAATTAAGTGAACACTTCTACAGCCACACGAATCAACACGTTGATTCGATCTCCTCTAGATCTAACGTGCTCCCCAAACAGAGTAAAAACAAAAAGAAAAAGAGAAAAAAACTCCTCGGACTTCAAGCCACCTTCAAGATAAAGGGAGAAGAAACGAAAGGGGCAAATATGAAATCAAAACATGCTGGTGATGGTGATGGTGATGGTAGACTCCGAAGCCGCAGCCAGGAAAACGAGTTTTCGAGGGATTGGAATTTTTCGATTTCGTACACTTTGTGGAGCAGCACCAGAGAGAGCATCGAGAGAATATGCACACAGCATAGCACCCATACAGCCATCGAACGGACGGCGAACATATATTGTGCCTAAGATGCGATAATTCGTTCGTGGTTTCGGGAGGTGTTGTAGTAAAGTGTAAAAAGCTCGGACATACGAATTTTACTTTGATGCAATGTACACCAGCTATTCTACAATCTCCATGCGGCAACAAACACAGCCACACAACGAGCGTGGATGGCACCCATTTTTCTTCGCCAATGCAATACGGTGTAACTCCATCCTTTTCAAAACGTTTCACAGAAGCGGATTGTTGGTATTTTTTGGACGTCGTGTGTTGACTATAGCTATAGCTATATATAGCTCAGCATACTGACGAAGCGACACCAGAAGAGTCAGTAAACGATCAAGCATCCTCTGCGGTAGCGGAGTTGTCGCTGGGATGAAAAAAAAAGAACTACGCAAACCGAACCAAAAGCACCATTGAGAGAGACTCGAGTCGTCGATCACACTACACACAATTCCACTAGAGCAGCGCAAAGAGACAACTACGTACGTACTAATCAAACACATACACATTCGCATACGCACACGTACGCGCACTTCACCTGTGCCCAGATACATCTACCACGGCAAGGCGAATGCAGGAAAGGCGGGAATATGCTCAGGCACGGCGATACTTTATGATCTCGACTTCTTCTCCCGTCTTCGCGATGCCGTGTTACTTTTCTTCGGTTCGATCGATCGAGCCCACGTCCGGGAATCGCGGATGCGTTTCACCTGCACTGCAGCTCCCTCCCTTGTGCCACGGCCATTCGCGTCCACTTCACTGTACCGCGCGTCACGAAGGCTTTTCTCTTGCACCGGCTTTCTCGTCGAGGATGCAAACATACAGCGTTGCTCCGTGTCAGTCGGAGCAGGTTTTTAAACGCAAGTGGCAGTTCCAGAAAAACCGAAAACACGATCGTCCTCAAGGCATCCACCACACACGCACACGACTAGTAATGAGCGTCGGCAGGGAAGCAGAGAACAAACGATGTAATAAAGTTTGAAACTGAAATCGCACTTTAATGGTCATGGCAGGATCGCGGCAGCTATTTCGCGAGACAAGACTATCACTTACACTAACGCACCCACATCACGTTTTTCTTAGAATATGTTTCTACACCAGGCGTGATCGTTCGGATGAGCGATTGAATAGCACCAGCTTCTCGTTCTGGTTGTGCTGTAAACATTAAACTGAAATCAAATCGTTTCACTGACGGGATCTTTAACGGACCTCGCAAAGTGCTCTACGTTGCAACCATTCACGATCGCACCTCGAATTGAACTGAAGAAGAGTTTCTTAAGTTTACAATAAGAGATCGCCCCTCGCTCTGCGGAAAAGCAACCTTTTTTTACGAGCGAGAGAGGAAATGTGAGAGCTTCCATAGTGAGACAACCGTCTCACCATAGTGAGACTTTGCTTACCAGCGTTGTTTACTATTTTACAGTTACAAAACGTTACCACCGTGGCTAGTAACGCTAAAACTATGAAAATGAGAATACAAGCTCTACATCGCTTGCTTACAAGATTTTGTGTAGCGAAACAAAGTTGCATACATGTTACGTACTTGCAAGTTATGCAAGTTGTGCACAAGATGGCCAAACACGTCTGGCTGCCTTTCTCTCTCTCTTGAAATCCGTATGATCACAATGCGTTAGCAGAACTTTAAAGACGACGACGATCGAACCGTGCCGAAGCACATTCTTTTGTTTATTGCGCAAAAAGGAAAATGCTAGGATTTGGATAACTTGATGCTCTCTTAGTAGTCGGGTTGAAAATGTTGTAGAAAGTTTGTTGAAGTTTCTGGGATATGTATAGCCTAGTCTGTCATGGGCCTCTAATTGCACCGAATTGCACCGAAGCTCGCCCCACAAGAGCCCATGAGCCTCGAGAAAGCGTTACACAGAAGATGAGTTGTCGCCGGAAGACTCTATTTTTATGATTTAAACATATTTGCTCCATTGCACCAAAGCATTCGTCGTGCACGCATCCTGTTCGCGCGGATTCGACTCGAGATCGTTTGTTTCTGTTTGCTCGCAGCAAATCTCATCGGTATCACTTTCTGCGAACACGAACACACACATTTTCTACTGTACTATAATAGTGAGCCGCAGCGAGAAGAGAAATGGATAATAAAACGGTTCGAGCAACACGATCTTTCTCCCGTTTGCCGAAACGGAAACGCATGGAGACAAACAGGGGTCGACTTGCTCGAAATCACGTAAACGATGACACTTTGGTGCTGCACACACCGGGCGGTGCCTAATTATGCGCAGGAAGCAACAATCATGTGAAGGGAAACCACGACCGACACAGATAGAGCAATGAAAAGTAGACGCTCTAGGAGCGCGTTTCGTTTCACGTCGAGTGGCGCGTAAAATGTTTTAAAATGGTAATGATGTTCCACATTAAACGCATCAACCGCACACACGCCGACAACTGCATACTTGGACCTTAATGATGAAATAAAGGATAAAACCAGCAGCAAAAACAATCCGCGGTGGCGCAATTATTGCCGAAGAGATCGTCGTCGTCGTCGGTGTAGGTCAGGTGGTTCAGCATCTTAAGAGTGTGGCAGGCTGACAGGCAAACACATCGCAGCAACAGCCCAGTGAGGAAAATAAATGTTCACAAAAAACAGAAACCCGTATGCTCACTCCGCTTCCAAACTTTGCATCTGCGTGTGGAGAAACCGAGTCCCGCGAAAAAGGTGTCAATTTTGTAGTCACTTTTCGCTACGCGCACACGCTCCATCATCGCACGGCTAGAGGAGCCAAATTGGTTAATTAATTATCGTCAATTCATTGTGTTGCTGTTTCCTTTGCCGCCTCGAGAGAGTTCAGAAGGTTTAGTGGACAGAAGCGAGAAAGCAGCGGGGTGGGATCTGTTGGGAGAGTTTCAGAGCAGATGGTTGATTACCCGGTACACCCGTGTGTGTTATTCTTCTACCCGACACACCGGCACGAACGGTACACACATTGCGATATTGGAACGATCGCGAAGTACATCCCATACACACGGAGCAACGCTGTAGCAAAGAGTTTACGTCCGTGTTGAATTGCTTTTTATTTCATGGCTGGTCGTTCACTTGCACCTGTTAGAAGGTGCTTGAAAATTTGCGACCATCTCCATCTAGGGCATGGCCTCAAGGTCGTTAGATGATTTCGTAAAGCAGTTCCAGATTGATAGCATCAAAAGCATCCGAAACAGTCAGCACAAACAAAGTTGTGTCCGTGGAAGCTTGCATGATACCTGTACGATCTGTGTTGGACAAACACATATAGTTCTATATGCATCGGTTTGCTCAAGTGCTGACCAAACAGGAAATGTAATGCACTACCACCATGTACTTTTTATTTATATTTCATATGCTCAAAACTTGGAACACAGTTGTGCTTTCCGCTTTTCCGATTGAATGACTCAGTATACTGTTTCGATGTTTGTTTGTCCGTCGTATTGGTATAGAGCCGAGGGCGTTTTGCTTCTTTGATCAAGGGTTTGTGTTTGAAGAACCGTTTCCGGGAAATTTTCATTCCAACGCGCACGGGGCAATACTTGCTGCAGCAACTCCATCTAACGCAGCATCAGCAGCATGAAAGCATAACGCAAACAAACTAACGCATATAAACAAGCCCGAAAGTTAACAAAACCCATCTCCAAAAGGAACCTGCTCTCCTGGCTATGTGCAAGAATGAAAACAACAGGAAGTAGCGCGATGTTTATTGTATCGGGCGGGCATGCAGCAGGCGGCATTCCGTCGCGCTCCCGCTGCATGTGAACCCTTCGACCCTTCACGGCTGCACCTGCACTTCCCGAATGCCGCAGCCCCTGGGAGAAGGAAGCACGATGTTTGTTCTCCCCATTTCTTCATTACGCCATATTCTATCCTTCCATCGGCGGTTCGGGTGAAATTAGTCTGGAACCTTTCACCGACGCACCTACCCACCCACTCCCTTCCGTTTCGGGGGCCGCCGGCCCTCCCTCTAGCGGCCATTCACATTCAGAACCTATATTCGGAAAAAGTTCCCTTTCAATCCCGTTCGCAACTATATCTGCTCCGACTCCGCATCATCATCACACTATGTGGCATATTATTATTATTATTTCCATTTGCACATGTGGAAAATTGCACAGACCAACTCGCGTCTCATTTCTGATCCGCCTTCCGTTCCCCTCACACCCTTTCCCTACCACAAATAGAACAACTGTGCATGGTGCATTGCCATCGCTGTCCCACAGAGTGCAATGAAATGGAACTACTGTGGCGTTCGTTCTTTGAATGGGGTTGGCCCATTCATTTTTGAACGAAAAAATAAACCCTTCTTTTCCGTATGCATTCGGGATCCTCCGTCATGCCCAGCAGGCTCCCTTGGTTCTATTCTCGGCTGAATCGGAATCTCGTGAAAAACGAACGTGCTGACGGTCTAAAAAAGCAGGCACTACTTCGAGAGGAGCATTCGCATGCCTCTCTCTGTCTTCTTTGCTCCGTCTCTCTCCGTCTCTTGTAACACTCGCGCTATTTAACGTATAATGTTTAGGCTCACTGACTGCACTTTGCGTCGGTGCATGGAGAAATGCAACTGGTGCCCGCAGCGCCCTTCTCGGCCCTTCTCTATCACACAACAAGTTCTCTTTCCACACAGCACAGAACCGTGTCCAGAATCCGTGTAGGTGATCGGAGCTTGCGATATCAGGCAATACCGGAGAAAAAAAAAACACACACACAGTTATGCTACAGTGAACGCACATGGTTTTATGAGACACGTTTGACCGCTTCCCCCTTTCTAGTTCGGTCCGCGTACTTTGCTACCGATGGTTGCTTCCCTTTGGACGAATATGTTTCATGCTGCTCACGTCCCATCCAGTAGTGTTGGAGATCTGTGGACGTTTGCTCGGTGTGGTGGCACCTCGAAGCAGAGAGGGCGCACAGAACCCCAACCGGCCCATTCGAGTGAGGGAAATAATTTTTCTTTGAATCATCGCGTCTCCAGTGCTACCATCAGTCCTCGTTTCTTTGCAGCCCTTCTGCAGAACCTGACGACCCTAGGGAAGATTCAAATTTGGGAAGGAAAATCCTGTAGGGGAACTCCTTCCAGCTTTTTTCATCCAAATTTTTCCCTCGATACAAGTTTATCGAGTTCGTTCGGGGAAGTAGTAGTAGTAGAAGTTTGTTCGCTTGGAACAAAGATCCTGATATTTTCTTATGTTTACCATCCCTTGCGCCGGGGGAGAAACTTGCGGTAATGTGCAAGGGAAGCAACCCCTCTGCCAAAAAAGAAAGAAATGTGTATAAATCGAACCCCAACAAAACCAAAGCAGCTCGTTCGATTTGGTTGGACGACTACTACGGTTGAGAGGGAAGCTGTTACGTTTTCCGAAAGCACGAGCTAGCCATCAACGTAGCAAGATTGTTCTGTTGGCTACACTACAAGTTGGGAACAGAAGCATAGGCATCACCAAGACCTGTCGAGTGGCTGAAACAAGTTCTTCTGTTGCAAATCGGCGAGTGCGTCGTATCGCACAGAAGGAAAATTATTGCTCACTGTTATTAACGATTCTGATGCTACTCGTCGTGCTATCGGTTCCGTGCAGATGGAATGACGCCCTCTCATCGCTACGGGGATCGAATGAACGATATGTTTCGCGGGCCGAAGCGGAGGAGAAGCGTGGAGGGAAAATGAACAAAAAGCGTTCCTTCCGCGCAGAATCCCCAGACGAGACTGATTATACAGTGGGGGTTTTATTATGCTGTGCATTCCTCACTAATTTCCAAATGATAGAGAGAGATAGAGCGAATAAGGGAGAGAGAGAGAAACAAAGAGAAAGAGAGAGGGAACAGGGTAGATGAGATCACAGGAAGAACATAAATGAACATACAAAATCATTGCTAAAAGGTTCGTTGAGTTTTCGTTCAACTTATTCTCTCTCACTCCTTTCTTCCTTCCGTATATAGAGAGATAGTAATCTGCAGCGAAATGAATTGGAAATTCATAGCCAACAAAAAGAACAACAACCGAAGACAAAACAATGCACGACGAACTCACTAGCACCAACGTCGTGGAACGGCTTAAAAAGGCCAGTTCGTTCAACGAAATCCCATTTCGTTCTCGCACACAGCACAACCTGCATCAACTAAAGCGCCCTTAATGTACAGGCCGACGCCACCGCCAGTATGTTGTGTACGGGAAGCATCACTCGGCACAACCAAACGCGGAGCGCTTCCATATAGTTATGCTTTCCAGTCATTTCGCCAAGCAGCGCAACAAGAAAGGGAATTTGAGCAACTTCGTGCTGGAGAAACACATCCCCATTCGGGAGGCATGTGCATGGAGTATTGCACGACATTCAGCGAAGCCCGTTTTCCTCTTACTGTCAGACTGAAATGTTGCATTTTCCTGATGCCTCCTATACCGCCCGTGATGCCCCGTTTGAATAGTTTTCGCAACAGAGGAGAGTTTCGATGCGTTACGTTATCTTACGAGAGGAGTCACAAAGGTGACGCAGAAGATTGTGCGAGAGGATAAAGAAGGGAAGTGTGTGTGTGTGTGCGAGAGAAAGAGCAAAGGACGGCGATTTAGCAATTTTGGAAATTGAACGTTCACTTTGCGGCAAGGAATCATGTAAACGTCGCCGACGTGGCTTGATGATGGGGGGGGGGGGGGGTAATTATTGGAGTGGGCCATTAAGGGGGGCGGCCGCGCACACCGTTCCACACGTTACCCCACAGCACAGCGTCCTGCTGCAAACATCCCAGGGACCAACCCTTAGGGGTGCGTATATGTATGCCAACGGAAAAACCTTCCCTTGCACAGCCCGGGGAAGAACAAAACTGGAAATAGACGGTTGCCGAACACTGCCAATCGCCTTCTGCACTCATGTGGCAGACTTCGACTTCTCCGTTTGCCATTTGCTGCCGATCAGTAAGCATCACAAGTGGGCTAATGTGGTTTCCGTGTCTTTTCGGTCGTGTTCTTGTGGCCCCGTAGGTTCATTTCTTTCTGGCTGAACATTTGTGGTGCATGGTTCGTGCGCTTGGCCAGCGAATGTTAAAATGATTCCCCCCCTCCCCCCGACCCCC
>JAOEFI010015046.1:6201-19369 GCA_034621735.1 Anopheles plumbeus | reverse complement strand
TAATTTAATGGTGACACGTGATCCGAGATTCAAGCTGGTCGAGGGCTACAATCTGCAGATAGCGAACGTGAAAATTCCTTGCGACGCCGTTGATTATATTTGCTAGATCGACGATAATGCTAACTAGAGTCAAGCCTTCTAAGCCAAGCACTATCCGGAGGAGTTGTCGATTGTATCGGTGCACGCGACAGAATCAATGGTGTATTAGTTCGCTTAAGTTTCAGCACATTTCGTTGCAAACAATCGTTGAACCAATATAAAACATGTCTTTGAAATGTGCGTCGTGATATTGCTTCTTTAATGTATTTTCAATATGACGTTCATCATTATTTTATTTGTTTGTGCAGCTCAATTGGTTAGTTAATTGACCCTTTTCATGTAACATACAGGATCACTCAATTACATCACACTAAATGTCTCCTGCTTTCATCTGTTTGCTAGACGTATTTGTGACAGATGGTGGCTCGAACAAGAAGTTTCCACTTGTTGGAAAAGGGGTTTACTGAAGTAATTCGAAGGTTGTTCATTCATACTATTTCTACCAAACACAGGGGTGAAAGTCTCGAGAAAGTTTAACTTCGTAGACAATCATGCGTCCAAACAATCCAAAACGACAGAATACCGTCACATTCCTTATGATCAGGACCTTAAACTTTTGGGCTGGGTTGTGCTCGTCTGCGGCAGTTTCCGATATTACACCACGTCCATCTGAAAGACCATTCATCTCTTATCAGAGTCTCTTTAACCCTATTGAAAAACTATGCTGACTTCACAAAAAACTCGTGGTGGTGGTTCGAAGATATGGAGGCTTACATCCTACCCCAACTTTAGTTTTTTCCAAACTACTTCCTCCATACCGTTGTTCTGTGGGATGGCAAACGTTATTATTCTGCCTGGTTTTAAAATGATCGGAAGCAAACAATATCAAAGAGAAGCTTAGAAAAAGTCTCATTTTCGTTTGAAATGGTCTAGAGTTGGATGAAAAGACAATTTCCCAGCATATCTGCTGTTTTATCAGCGTTATGGCCATCCTGGTGCCACCCACTGATGCAGGATGTGGTGACGCGAAGCGTTAACAGGAATCCGTCCACATATTGGTTCAATAAATCCGAACGGAAGGAATGTTATGCTGTTGGTTCGAATTCCACGTTATGTACGCCACCTTAGGTTTGAGGAATTTTCTATCCATATTCCGTACCGTTCAAGAATGCTGTCATTCTATAGCATGTTAAAATACTCTCCGGAACATGGGTCCGATTATGCGTGGGTGATGCATTCATATTGCACGTGCCCTGTCCTGGAGTGCATCTCGATGTGATATTCTCTTGAACGGAAAATAATTCTAAACGGAACTGAGAACAACTGCCCTTGCTATGAATTGTCTATTGTAGTCCTAATAGTGTTATTTTAAAATACTTGAAAATAGGAGACCGATGCTACAGGAAATATGTTTGAAATCAAGGAATATTTAATGCTATGTTTCAAGGAACTGTTCCTTCATAACTAATACTCACTTGCCATCAAACCGTGGACCACCAGTCGTTTCACTATTTACACACCGTTTGGTATGAAGTTAAATACGCCGACGCTTATTGTAGCGCAGTGCCACTTTGCAATAATTAATCAAATCACATCCTTTTCATAGTGCACTGGAATGGCTGCAATGGTGCATCCTGGTCGCTTCTTTCAAGAGTCCGGACCGAAGCCATCGAAGCACTGCAGTTTGTAAGCTTCCTGCTGTGGGGACACTTGACCTGAGATGTTTGATCCGAAAGACTCTTTATATGGCTTCAATTCACTGTTCAGATAGAGTGTTTGATATTTGGTATACTATTGAAACTATGGTTTAAAAGTTTTGCGATGTTAGAGTGTTTATTGAAAATGTGTATAAAAATTGTGTAAAACTGTCAGTACTGTGGATTTAAAATGATCATAAATGAAACTAAAAGTAATCTCAATTGCGAACCATGTCAACTCCTGCCATCTTTTCCGAAGCGAATTGAATGAATCTCATTTCAAGCGAAGTAAACTCATTTAAATTCTAAACCATTCGTTCGAAACAGTCGACGGATAAAGTCCACTTTACAATCTGATTCAATTGAATCCTGGAAAATTCATGGAATAGTTGTTTGTACAGCATATATCTTTCTTTTTTCCCCCAAAATCTCCATTTATTCTGGCATTCTAAAATGGCTGTACAAACGCGGAATCAATAGACACCGGTCGGTTCTTTAGCGTCCTTCGTGTATCGATTCGCCTATGTGCTCCCTCTAGGGTTTTCCGTCCCGTTATGTTTTACTTCTCGCAGCCGTTGTGGAACATGCGGGCTTAAACTAGTATCGCCTGTAGCTTAAAGTTGGCACGAAGCAATAGCGAATGAAGAAACATGTGCAAGTAAAGAAGAGAGAAAAAAACGGGAGATCTGTGTGGGATTCAGTGCGCCGCTGGTACGATGCTTGGTTAATTGATTTGCGTTCGGAGATTTCTGGCGGCTTCCATGGCACCCACACGATTTTCGGCCCGGCATGCTTCGCTCGCACGAAAAAATAGTACCGGTACCGAGAGAGGCACACGTTCCGGTCGTTGGGAGTCGAACAAATGTACAGCGCATCGTTGAACGTTGTCACCATTTCGGCGGTCATTACTGGCTGCGAGAGGCCTGCGGAATAATGGAAACGGTGCAGAGAGGCAACGGGTCTGGCCAGATGTGATAATGTTTCCCTTTCGGGTAAGTTACGGTGGCTAAAAAAATGTCCCGTTAACGTAGTATGCTTTGACTATTTCGCTAGATGGGCATTTGGGTGTTCTGGCTTGGGAAGTTGTCGTCAAAGATGGCATGAAAGTGTCCTTCGTTTTCTGGTCAGCATTGAATGTGCTTTGGGACGTTGTATTTATTTGAATCAATTTCCGCAAAAATACAAAGCAAACAAGTGATTCGATATGATCATTCTAAAAAAACTGGAGATTTCATCCCCTTGAAACATTTATTCCTATTCGTATGTAAGCGAATTGATAATGAAACTGTGATAGTTTGTACTCCATAAAGAGGAAGAGAATAACTTGTTTAAAGATAAATCGAATGTTGGAGAAAAGCCAGAAAACAAATGCTACTTTCGTCGGAGCTTTTGTCGCCAGGATTCGAAGCCTTGAAACAGTTCCTCAAGGTCACACGAAGCACACTCGTCTCTTGTCCCTCGTCGTTGCGGGAAAATTGGTTGAACATACTGTTCTCATGTACTGGGCTACATACGCTCTGCTTTACACCCAGGAAGCATCCCCAGACTTCCGTGGCCGAAGAATTGTGATTCAAGGTAACGAAGCAGCTCTATCCTTCGTCTGCATTATTTAATACGTGTTTACTCGCCGTCCTTGCCCGGCCGTCTAAGCGGTTGGGTTTTATTCGTTTGGAAAAACAACTGACAGCACAGATAACCACCGTCTGTTTCGGCCAGCGATTGTTAATGGAATGAATGGGTCGGATTTGCTCCACCAGACTACCGGGTGTCCTCCTCATTTGAATATCATGGCGGTGCGTTTACGTTCTTTTGCTGCCCCAACACCGCCGGCCCTCGTGTGCCCGCTTCCGCTAGCTTGATGAATGAGTTGTGGCAGTATGTTTGATGGTACAATGGGACAATGGGGCAATGGACGGGATTTGGTCGCAAAAGGGGTACGGAGTGCCTTTAAGCGTCACTGATAGTGCAATGGGATACACACCCACCGGCTGCCGTTTATCCTTTTTGCGTCCCTTCCCTTTTTCGACCGGCTAAACAGCAGCCATTTTCACCGGTCGTTCCGGGGAATGTAGTCCCCGCATCTCAAAGTGGGGACCCGTTTTCATTTAATCCAATCACAGGGAGCTTTCTTCGGAACGTGTTGGCTTACCCTTGGCACGCAGGACTTCTTCAGATGCGCTATGAATTTTGTTGATAGAACTGGAATAAACAAATCCTTACATTGAGACACTCGCTGTCTGTAAATTGTTAAGTGTTACAGTACGGCGTCTTTGCCAAAAAGACGCTATTGAAATGCGAGATTTGACCCTGAACTGCTAACAATCCTATAGAAAACTTATCAGCTATTATATAATAGCTGTTATTTATAACTACAAAATAAAGTGAATGATGTTGATGAACATTCAGACGCGCTTCAGATAGAAATGTTGAACAATCAGTATAGAAATGTGTATTATAATTTTATAAGCAGTAAGTGTAAGTGTTCTCTTTTGATGTTTTTGAACTGCTTTCGAAGCCATGTTTTCGATCTT
The DNA here is from genome assembly GCA_034621735.1 of Anopheles plumbeus. Lineage (NCBI taxonomy): Eukaryota > Metazoa > Arthropoda > Insecta > Diptera > Culicidae > Anopheles > Anopheles plumbeus. The sequence goes on along the minus strand of JAOEFI010015046.1, from coordinate 15,102 downwards.
TTCAATAGCCATTCGATCGGTAAAGGAATCATAAATCGATAAATAGAATACACATGAGGCTGCCGTGCAAAAGAGTTGGTCAAAGTTCAAAAACAAACTTCCAACGCAATCACATGATGGTAGTTAACGAACTTGCCCTTGGCTGCCGATTTGCCCAGGAGTTTTACTCGCTGATAAACATTTTCATGTACCTTCCTGTTGAAAACTTACCCGCAAACGGGGCCCGTTCCGAAAGGGAAGCCGCATCGATACGTCTTCACCCACAGGGGAGGAACTTTGAAAGGGCTGCCACAGTGGAAATAACTTCTAATTATAGTTCTGCTCCGGAACGGCATACGGCGGGCGTTGTGGTTGGAATAAACTTCTGCCCATTGAAAATGAGAGCTTATGTCGCAAATAAATAAAAACTAAATAACAGAACTTTTACTTACCGTATCTTTTCGAGAATTATTACACCGAAGATATCATGGGAAAAAAAATGGCGGAAGCAGTCCGAAATTATCGCACAAACTCTACCAGTTATAAAACTCCTCAATTCGCGCTCTTTACTGAAATATGTCAGCTTTTCTCATCGTAAATAGAGGTTGACAAAAGATGTGCTTTCTAAACAAGTCGGTGGAATGGCAATAGAAATGTTGTTTTACAAGACCACTTTCATGTAAACTAGCGAAATATAATTGAGTCCTTACGCCAAAGCTGGTATAATCTTGTATCGCAGCCTGCTACATATATGATAAATAGAAATAAAAAAAGGGTAAAGTGATCTGCCATCTGCCTAGCTGAGAAACGTGTTGCTGCAGCCATGTAGATTATATTATCAACCATGTTTCATAGCGATGTTCGCTGTCCCCTATTTTGCTAGAAAATGTGGTACGAGCAGACTGCCCCACTATTGTACATGCGGAAAAAAGGAAACTCGAGTCTGTTCCACGATGATTTAGGACAAACGATAAACTATACAAGACAGTATGTATCAACGGATTTATGCAAATTGCACGGCAAGGCTCACTAGCACAACTTTCCGCACACTGGTGTGCACTCTTTCCCTTGTTCTAGAACTAGGCATGCGCTTGGATATAATGCATGTAAGCGTAGCGTAAAAACGGAATGAAAGTGAATGCATGTTTGAGTCGTTTAGCTGCTGCAGACATGATTGAATGATTTATGTACCAGCGAACTCCGGATCCAGTGATGTTGCTTTACAAGCTTTAAACTTTGTTGGTTAGCGGGAAAAGAATAGTAGCTTGAAGGGACCCAAATATGCCCTGATTGTGGGACGATCATTTCCCTTTCATATTGCAAAATGCGGTCGGAAAAGGATTTTGCAGAACCTCCAGTGAGGACAAGTTGGCAACCGTTGGCTTAAAAATTCATATATTTCTCCATTCTTTTCGGTCGTCCAGTAACGTTTTCGGTTGAAACGATATGACCTTAATAACTTCGTCATTCGTAACACATGCAGTAAGAATTCATTTTAAAAACTTAAATCCAATATATAGAAAAATGATCGATGAACACGTTTTCCGGTATACGTTATGATACTCTAACTTTATGCCACACTTGAACGTTTAGAAGCAATGAAGCTGTCGGCAATGTTTTGACAATAATTGTATTAACGGAATTTACGGCCACCTCACCGACTGCCTTCCTCACAGTGAAGTCTGTCATGGTTGTCAAATTGGTTCTCACAATTCGCATCGAGGTTCTATTCGATCGTCATAGTTGACCGTATTGATTGATGGACAACCGAGCTCACCACACTTCAAGCTGCCAAAGCAAAATCCGTATGCGTATGCTCCGTTTCAGTTGCATGTTAGGTTTCCCGTGCATGTTGGATAACACCGGAACCAACTGGTGCAATGGCTGGCATCCATAGTGTGGATATGTTTGTCAACATCATGTCATCAGGTGCGAGACATGAGGGAGCTAGCGAGGGTGCTTGAGTTTTCCATCCGACTGCGCGCCGCTTTGGCGTTCGATGACTCATTGGCTCTGACAGCTCGGATGGAAGCGATGAGCCGTCACGCCCCTGTTGAGCTTCTATTAATTTGTTGATTGATCTGCCGTTTCATTCAATTTAATTCATGGACAACCGTGTTAGGAGTATGCTGTCTAAAGTGTGGGTGTGTTTTGTCTTACCCAGCAGAATGCAAGCCTGGCTGAAGAGTGTTATAAACCAGTCAAGACCAATTTTAAATACCAATTTATTTGCGATTTTCAGAGTAGGGCTATTGGAGCGATGCGCGAAACATACCTTAACAATGTCGGTTATCAATTTGACGGAGTCACGTGTCAACCGTATTTCTATTTCAATTCAATATTTAGGAAAAGATGAGAAAAGAATCGATTAAAATAAATATACACAATACATTTATCACGAAGAATGGAATATTGTTTAAATTACAATTATTTTCTCTATTAACATCTGATCTATTTTGGTGAAAATACACGAACGACTGGGCGTCTCCATCGTTTTTAGAAAAATTAATTTAAACTTCGTAGCGTTGAGTGATATCGAATAAAACAAAACTATTTTACAATTTTTACATAAAAAAAGAGATGTCGTGCAGTTTACTATACATATTCTGGGGATAATTTATCTTCTCAATTATTAAATGGCATTGCTTACAAAACACCAGGCGTCTCCATTAGCGAATTCATGACTTTTTATTACCTATCTGTCTGACGGTTAAGGCGAGGTAAATCACGCTTGTCAACAACAACAAATCAGTGAAACGGTTTTTTTTTCTACACAAGTCGCTTTGTAACAATAAACCTCACTTTCGTTTTCAAATATGTTCCGCAGATAGGTTCCCAGCCCCAAACACTAAATAAAGGTCACCTAGATCGGGGAAAGAGATTGATGGTAAACATCATTTCTTCTAGGCTTAGCGCTAATCCCAACCCTGCGTAGATGCACACGCGCAAAGTTGTATTTTTGTTTCACATTTGCAGGAAAAATCGCAACTAAAATACACCTCGTTGCAAAGAAACGACGCACACAGATGGCGCGACAGCTATAACTGGGATGTTGATTGGATGGAAAAGTTGTTCGTGTCGTCACATGGTTGCGAACAAAGATGGAAGGTATTCCTTTTCCGAATACGCTGCAGCGCGTAAAGGCCTGTTCTATTTTGAATGGAAAGAGTTATGAAACAATGCCAGGGGTCTACAAGCGAAATAATTCACCATTCCTTAAGATTCATCTTCCAACAAAAGATGATATATTTGCTTTTAGGAAAGAATAATTTCCTTATTTTTTTTAGATATATAATCGATCCAGTAAATGGAAAGCATCGTGTAACAGGAAAACGTAGAATCTATTTACATTACAATTGATTTTTTACTCAAATCAACTGTGACGCTGAAGGATGACTTATAAATAAATCGAATGCTACGTTTATAGTCCGATGAGCAAATGGTTAGTAAACAGTTCCATAGTTTGGAAAGGGTACGCTTGTTTAAACAACACGCTAACAGTATCAGTCTCAATTACGGTACTGATGCTTTCCCGTAATTCGGTGTGCACAGCAATTCAATTTCCTTCATCAATTCCACCGCAAAGTGGGTTCAACGGTTTTTTCTCTCTATTTTCTGCGGTTTAACTTTTCTTTTCATCCGAAATGAACGTTGCGAAATTTCCGATTCTGAAACATCTCATCGTGGTATCAGGGGTAAAGTTTATTCTGTAGAGGTTTCCAGACATTGTGGCTTAAAAGAAAGGTAAACAACGACAGTATAGCGATTGGTGCGACTGGTGCGACTGGTGCATTTACTGTTTGTGGAACAGTTCCGGTTGCCACTACTTTATCTATTGTATTTCTTTTCGGGAAACGCGTCAAGAAACGCTTGATGAAACAATTGCATTCAACCAATGAATGGGTGCTCGTAATGTTGACCTCACCAAAGCCATCGGATGCTTGATTAGTGAGTACGGTTCCGAGAAGTAGAAAACAAATGTTTAGTTTAGCATTTTTCCTGAATTTAGTGTTCATTGTGGTAGATGACTTTCCGTGTTGCTCTTTCCACCAACTTAACATAAATACAACCGACTGTCTCTCTCTTTCTCTATTTCTCTCTCTCTCTCTCTCTCTTTCTCTCTCTCTCTATTTCTCTCTCTCTCTCTGTTTTCTCTGCACTCATACCGATAGGCTCATTCTGCATCTGTAGTAAAACTGCAAGAGCTTTATTTGATGAAACTGCATTAAAGCAATACTACTGCTGGATTCAACCAACCCACGGGGTGGACTCATCAGTGTCGAGAAATCCAAACAAAGAGGCTAATAAAGCCTCGAACAAAGGACAGCTTGCTAGTAATCACTCACCTGCGCAAACCCGGAGCAGAATCGCCGGAGCAGGACAGCTCGGATGGCAGTCGCAGCAGTCGCAAACCCTCGTTCTTGAGGAGGTGACCGGCAGCCAGACAGGTGTACGTACTTGTTTTCAGCTTCCAGGGCGCAGATCTTTTCTTTCAACTCCTTCTTTTGTTTTTTTTCATATTCACCATAATGAAGATGGATCGTATTGTTCGACTCGCGGCGTTTTTGCTTGTTAACGCAACAAGTCAACATGGCGACCTTTCATCCTTTTGCCGGTGCGGAAGAGCAAGGGCTGCCGGTGGCCGATCGCGGGAATGAATGGGCGGAAGATGAAAGCCGGCAGAGCCGGTGGCACAAAAGGGCAGTTTGAAAAATGAAGAAAAAGCACGGGTAAATCAACACAGTAACACCGGACGAAGATAGATGGTTAGCGGTGTAATTGTGCAGCTAATCTCGAGCGTCGTTTGTTTGCGCGGCTACTGCACTTTTTGTCTGCCGCTGCTCGCAAACGATTAAACTTACCGACCTCGCCGGTCGCCAGGGGTTTTGGAGGATTTGTTTTCCTTCGACGAGAGGCGAAACACGTGCGGAGCTGTTTTTTTTTTTCATTTGTGTGGGCAGGTCAGCGCTTAATCGGTTCTCTTCTTTTTTTCGTGATACTTGAATGTGGAAGGCGTTGAAAACTGCACACATTATTTTAACTTTTTCGGGTTGGGGTTTCAACCATTTCATGTTAGATGCAGGTTATGTTTTCAACCACAGTTGATTTAATAAAACATAATATTATAGTTAGTTCGTATAGAAACCATAAGCCGATCCTTGACTTCTGTAGTGACGTTAAGCACATTCTAATACTAGCATTGCTGATCCTAGCAAATTAATTTAATATGGTTCACCTCTATTGATGTTTTGAGCTCTGAAAATATGATGCACGAACATTGGAAGCTTCTCCGGAGGCAATATGTGCGTGAAAGGACACACCTTTCCGTCCGTTCAGCTTTCTGCTCAGATTAGACGACACGGAACCGCAAGGCTTCGATGCAGAGATGTTCCGGTTTCGACGTGAGTTGTGGGTACTAGATAACATTTCAAGCTTCAACATCAAACATTCATGTTTGTTCGTTGTATAGGTGCTGTTCTTATAATAGGGGGGCGTTTCAATATTCATCCACGATTTTGCCACCCGTTAGAACATCGATCATGTTGCCGTTGTCTTTGTTGGTGGGATAGAATTTCAATATGCGTTACGCGATAAGGAAATTTAATTAATTTTATTATTGCATCTACTAACAGTATCAATCTTATCGATTAGTTTGCCATCCTTCTACTACTAGTACAATAGTGGCTTGAAATTTGGGTTGAAAAGGTGCTTAATAAAAATGCCATGAAATAGATTTTAGTTCTTACATTATAGGTCCAAAAGGTATCCAATATAAGTGATTGTAAATTTAAGAAACATACAACGTGCAGTAGGACAAGTTTAAATTTAACATCATCATACTGAAATGTGAAAGATCCGATCTGGTCAAAGTTGGCTAGGATGTTGATATGTTTCGTTCATCTGCAAATGGGTTGTTGTTTATTGCCGCGTTGGTGAAGGTAATGCGATGTGTTTCGGTTTGCATTGCAGCTGTGTATCGTCCGGTGGTGATGTTGGTGTACGTGCATTGCTGCCACATAAAAGCATACCACAATGTCGCATCATCATTATCAACATCGCATCATCATCATCATCTTCGTTCTAGGAGAAAGTTACATACAGCGACAGCACGTACCAAAACCACCCCGATGGGGGGTTTTCGATGATGTTTGTAGGGCAAACACATTCATGTGGAGATGGGAGCAGATGGACCGAGTCCGAGATTTGGATGATGATTCATCCATCCACGCGTCCAGAGGATCCCGGCGGCGTCGGGGTTGACCGATGGTAAATATACGCAACCCCCTCGAGGGGGTCGTGTACATTTCCCGGAAACAAAAACACGGAGTGAAAATTGATGCATAAATGGCGAGAGCATAAAGAGACAATAAAATGTAAGATGTATTAAAATAAATGAACAGGCTACATTATGTTTTCATTATTATTATTTTTCGTATGTCCTTGTTGGGATCATGCCCGGTATTATGCTTTCATGGTGATGTACAATATGTTGATTGATAATTAATAGCTTGGGAAAGGCAACCAAAAAAGACAAAGCGTACACTCCACTCTTTTATATTTAAAGACTCTTGAAGAGTCATTACCTCATTTCAACTCAGTTGTAGAATGATTAAATGCATTATAGACTGCAGTCCTTCCTTATCCAAACCTGCGTTAAATCTACACATAATGACAATAATATCAGACAAAATAAATTTAATGTTTCGGTAAAGCTTTGGCAGCTCCGTGAACGAATTCTAGTAGTCGTGAAATTGTGAGGTCCTACAGAAAATTCAATGCCCAAATTCAAAATGCCTTAGATCCTATTTATATGCAGTTTTCTCGCTCCTCAACATTTACACTAAATTCGGTTTCGTTTATTGGCTTCAACCCTCAGCGTGTTGTGAAGTGTGGCCTCCGAGAAAGGATGTTGTCAATTCGACTACATAATGAAAAGCCTTTTTAACTCATTTTAAACTCTGCTCAGCAACAAGAAATAAGAGAAAACGAAAGAATAATAATCCCACTCACCATCAGCTTTCGGTAGAGCAGCTTGATTTCGTCCAGCGGCGGAATGGACTCTATCGTGTAGGTGAGGTTGTAGCGATCCAGATAGTTACTGTAGGCCGGAGACTAGAAGGCCAGGCCGCCGGTCTGGTGCGGCCGGATACTTCGATGTACTTTTTCGTGCGGCCCCGGGCTCCGGTTGTCGGCCACGCAGCTGGAGAGTGGCCGGGGAGAGCGTGCCTGGGAACAAAAACAAGCGAACAGCGATCATCAACGACGAGCGAAAGTTTTCCATCGTCGAGGTAAAGGATTTCAACAGTACGAAAGCAAACCCTGAAGGCGTCATTAACGGGAAGATGTTTTCGGCAGCTTTCTGTCTGTATTGTATTACGTGAACAACGCTAGTAATTTAAATGCAGTATTAATATACTATTTATATAATTCTATCTTAAAGATTTGATATTGTTGTGATAGCATACTACTCTCAATACTCTTTGTTCCTATAAGTCCTTTAACAACCGTTTTAAAGGATCATCTTAGAATATACTGTCTGGTCATTCCATTACCCAAACAGATGTGGCAACAGATGTATGAAAGATTCCGGTTGCTTATTTAATCCCACACTTTGCACTGTTGAGCGGCCATTTTGCAAAAACCGACATGGAAACACTTTGATGCTAATTTCGGGAGTGGAAAACTGTGGCATGTAATACAATCTCAGTTATGCACAGCGTAAACTTGATTTAGATGCGCGTTGATGGAGGTTACAGTACGGGTTTCACGATTGTTTCTTCTTTCCGTGTAAAGCCGACGGCTACGCGTTCGTGGTTTACTAGCAACTTGAGCGACACGGGTTCAAATGCCGCTGGCCCAATTCCGGGCACTGGGTTTACAAAAGCCCTTCTCTATGGACGCGAAACATCAAAACAATCCTCGTGTTCAGTTTACATACGGCCCAGACCGTGTGTGGAAATAAAAGTTACTGAATGTACAGGGCGTTCTATTACGTATTAAGGATAACCAAGCGTGAATTGTTAATTGGAAAGCTAAACTCGATAAAAAAGAGATATACATAAAAACTCCCTTCGATCGGCTGCTTTATTTCGAAGCTGTTCTGTTAATGTAATGTAAATAAATTATAGCCTACCCTAATTGTGTTAGAATTGAAAAAATTAATAACATGTGTACTCTCATTAACACTAACATTAATCTACCCTGACCCAGTGGATTTTTTTTTTGGTAAATTGTTTAAATTTTGTAGCCAGCTCATCGATGGGAAACACTCTTACTTATTATTCACATTTCCATCAAAATGCTGAAATCGAAAGGGAGAGAAAAAAGAAGTCTTCATATTTCGTAGGGCTTCGACAAGTTTTCGTACAACTTTCAAGCAGCTTGCGTCATTCGAGCATCGGAACGGGCTTCACAGATGGCAACTCTACCTTTTACGAACACTTGTTTTACGACTTTGACGATGACGATGGGAAGCAAATGTTTTTCGGCGCTGAAAACCATACTGCCATCAACCCGGCGCTGGCGTTTTACGATCCTGCCAAAGTTTTTAAAGTGGTAATCCAATCGCTCAAGTTTAATATCATGAAGATGGAGTTGTTTATCTTCGTACTTTTTTCCCCCCGCCGCTTTAGTTTTAATGAAGTGTGCTTTTGAAGTTTGGATGTACCTCGAGCTATTGTCGGTACGATCGGGCGAGTAATTTGATACATTCAAGTCACTTGACTTAAGGATGCTGAGTACGGTGCTTCACCCATCCCCGAGGTTGACAACGACTGCGTTGATGAATTCATAAATACCAACAGTGAAAAGTTTGAGCACCTGCACCCTCTCCGCCCGGTGGCACCGGCTGGAACTACAATTTGTGTATGATAAATGAAACCGAACGCAGTAGGCGAAGGAGGACAAACGCAACCACCCCTT
>JAOEFI010014983.1:0-19449 GCA_034621735.1 Anopheles plumbeus | reverse complement strand
TTTTTTTTCCTTTTTCCTCTCACTCAATGTATTGTTCCTTCGCTCTACGCTTTGCTTTTACTTTCACACTTTCACTGTTATTCTGCACCGACCTGTCTGTTGAACGTCTGCTGGCGGAATGTCGAACCGAGCGGTCGAACAAAACTGTTTTATTGTGATTGTTTACATCTGTAACTGCCTGTTTGATCTGTATGACAGCTAGGTTAAATCGAGGTGCTAGGTGCATTGCTATAGTACTTACTTGAGTCGAGCAGACGCTGGGTACGCTGGTACTCCTTCTCTGACTCGCGCTTGTGCTCCATTGCCTTGTGTGTTTCGATGAAGGCTAACCGCTGGCCACGGTCCGTCAAATATTTGGTGTACATGCCAGCGAAGTTGATAGCTAGGTACAGCAGTAAATTGGCGATCATTTGCCGCACAATGCAGCTGGGATCCTAGCGTTGGAGAAAGAGCACAGAGCAAATGAGTGACCATAAGCGAAACTCCTATAATATATTTTTGTTATTACATATTTAGTATTTAGTACAGTCCGGAAGATATAGGTGGAAAATTGACCAAGAAATTTATTTTGAAATGTTAAAAATTAATGCGTACTCTAAATTTTTTGAGCGACAGTACTACTATTCTATTACTACTATTTAGGAGTCTTTTATTAGACTCTAGGAGTCTTTTATTAGACTCCTATACTATTAGGAGTATAAGTAGGTTCGAGGCGTTTTTATTCGATATTTGTCGCATTCGTTTGAAAAATTGATTATTTTTTCTTGGTTAAAAATACTTTCCGTCACGTTCTACTACTTTCTGCAATCCGTCGGGCAAATGTGATCCCGTCGCGAAAAAAGGACGGTCAAAATCTGGTTGACGGGTACGGTGGCTTTTGTGTGTCGTCCCGATTAGTTTAGTATTTTAGTATGATTTTGACCCGATTCTACCGCATGTTTTGTCGCGGTGGCTGAATGTGATCGGCAGGCTGGAGTTGTTTTATTTTCGTTGTTGTGGACGAGTTTTATTTTTTTTGTAGGAGCGTAGGAGCGTCCCACTCATTCTGCCTAAAGCTGCCGACAGGCACGGTTTTTTGATCGCTCTGTGCGGCTTAAGGTTGTCCGCCTGCGGTCATTGCGCTTAGTGTCTGCCTGTGGCCCCGTGTTCGGACTCGCCAACGAGGCCGGAACAGCAGTGTATTTTTGAGTGTATTGTGTTAGTGCGTTAGTGTTAGTTCTTCATGCCCGGATGGAAACCGCTGGACCTGCTGTCCATCGCTCGTTCGCTACGGCCAGATTACGCGGCCAAACAGAACAGCACGCGGCCAATAAACCATTGCGGCCAACCCTGCCTTTACCGCGGATTACCGGGTGTATATACCCGGTAAATGTGGTCGAGATAGCGGGTGTCCTCGAGGACCTGGAGTTTCCTCCGGAGGACATCCTCAAATACGTCCTTTCGCTTCGCCTTCTTACTCGTGCCACAGTATCGAACCCCCAAGTCATAGAGAATTTTAGATCGTTGATAGAGACACGCTCTCGGTGTAAAATCATTAGAAATTTTCAAGATTTTCAAACACTTCAGGTATACCATAACATGTGCCAAAACCGTGCTAGCCTCCCGGAGTCCTACAGTTCTGCTTTTATAACTCATTCCTCGATGAAGGAGGAAATTCCCAGCATTTTTGTGGTAAAGTATGGTCACATAGACGAAAATGTTCAGTTCTACACATATGGCTCTTCTACGGAGGAAGTATTACAACACCTGTGCGGTGTATAACATCACCTGTGAAGCTTACTTCATGTTGCGGCAGCCCTGTTCCGTTGCAGAACTAGCCGCAATATTTTACGCACTGAAGCTAATCAGTGCGAAGCCTGCTGATCACTATCAAATTTTCACGGACAGCCTGAGCGCTGTGGATGCCCTGAGAACAGGCCATTAAGAGCCCAGACCACTTTATCCAGTGCATCCTGGAAATTCTGGGCACTTTGTTTGAAAAGTGTTGCCATTAGCAACATGAAAACCTAACTATAAAAGAATGAATTTGCGAACATCCAGAGTATATATAGGTTGGACTTGAATAGAAGAGGTTGAACAGAAATATACGAGATATTGTGAAATATAACATTTGGCGACGAGGATTAAAAAGAATTCATTGCGTTGAAACGGCTTTCAAGATGGTAACGAATATTGGAGGAAACGAAGATCGGCTTGAGCGAATTTTGCAGCAGATGGCAAATTTGATGGAACGCTTCGACACTCAAGTAAGTGGCTCCGGTCAGTCATCGAACAGTCCAGAATGCATAATTAAATCTCTGGCATCCAACATTCGCGAATTTGTCTACGATCCGGAAAACGGCCTCGTATTCGACTTGTGGTACTTGAAATATGAAGATTTCTTCCTCAAGGATGGCGCGAAGCTGGATGACGCCGCAAAAGTGCGTTTACTATACTAGCAAGTACGTGGACGTCATTCTTCCAAAACACCCTCCCGAATTTTCATTCGAAGAGACGGTGCAGAAATTAAAAGAGTTGTTCGGTCTTCGAATCTCCTTGTTCAGCAAGTGGTACCAGTGTTTCCAGCTGATCAAAAACGACACAGATGATTTTGTGACGTATGGTGGATTTATCAATAAGGTTTGCGAAGACTCTCAGTTTAACAATATCACGGTGGACCAGTTAAAATGTCTATTTTTCATCGCTGGGTTACGTTCTTCAAAAGAAGCTGACATCCGGACAAGACTTCTTTCTAAACTCGAGTCCAACACGCAAGGAACATGCACTTTGGAATCACTCATCACCGAGTGCATCCGCCTTCAGAATCTCGAATCCGACTCACCTATGGTGGAACATAGGAAATCGGTGAGTTTAATCCGTGCAATCAAACCGAATAAATATCCACCGAACAGACCAGGTTCCATTGAAAGCAAGAAGACTAAGTCTGATGGTCCAAAAACACCTTGTTGGCAATGTGGAGCAATGCATTACGTCCGCGACTGCTCCTTCGCGAAACATGTTTGACGTAATTGCAAGAAAATTGGTCACAAAGATGGTTATTGTGGTAGCTATTCAGCGAAAGCGGCATTTAAAAAAAAGAACATCAATGGCGTTTTTAGCATCAACCAGGTTAGCTGCGCTTCAAGGCGAAAATTTCTGACGGTTGACATCGATGGTTCTGAAGTTACTTTACAGTTGGATACCGCATCGGATATTTCAATAATTTCGCAAACGCAGTGGAAAGAGAAACTGGGATCGCCATCGCTGATTCCTACTACACAGATTACCACGACAGCGTCTGGTAATCCGTTTCATCTACTTGATGAACTCCGATGTTCAGTCGGTTTCGGAGGTGTCACCAAATCCGCAACTTTATATGTGACTAGAAATTATATTAATTTGTTCGGTCTGGACTGGATCGAGCTGTCCGGGTTGATGGACACTCCGTTGGCAGCAATTTGTAATCAGGTTCACATTGCCCAAGGTCAGGACAATCTGATCCAAAGGTACAAAGCTGCGTTTCCGGAAGTTTTCAAGCCCGGCCTCGGACACTGCACGAAAATGAAAGTGAAATTATATCTCAAGCCTGATACCAGACCCGTGTTTAAGCCTAAGCGACCAGTTCCTTTCACATCTATGGAGAAAATCGATGCAGAAGCATACGGTTTTGTATTTCGTGAAGAAAAGTGCAACATTCTCAATCGCAGATCAAGTATCTTGGACACATCGTAGATAGCAAGGGGGACTCCATCCTGACCCATCTAAGGTGGAAGCTATCGGCAAGATGCCATTACCTAAAGATGTCACAACTCTACGTTCGTTCCTTGGTGCAATAAATTTTTACGGAAAATTTGCCCAGGAGATGCATCAACTTCGGCGCCCACTCGACGCACTGCTCAAGAAGGACGCTAAATTTGTTTGGAGTAACGAGTGCCAAAAATCGTTCCAGCGCTTTAAAGAGGTACTTCAATCAGATCTGTTGCTGACGCATTATGATCCTGCATTGGATATCATAGTAGCGGCCGACGCTTCACAATCTGGAATAGGTGCTTGCCTTCTACATAAGTTTCCCGATGGTACACTCAAAGCCGTCGCACACGTATCCCGCTCTCTCACTTCTGCGGAATCATACTATGGACAGATCGAGAAGGAAGGTCTTGCTTTAGTGTTTGCCGTGACGAAATTCCATCGCATGCTGTTGGGACGAAAGTTCATACTCCAGACCGATCACCAACCACTTCTACGGGTTTTACTACAAGAAGCCATCAGTTCGCTGCCTGTTACATTCAAAACAGTGCGTGACGCTACTCTTCAATGTTCCATACTTCAGCGAGTGGTTCACTTCATCCAACATGGATGGCCTTCGAAAATCGATGACATCTCCAACACATCAGTTCGTCCTTTGTTTACCCATCAAAACTCATTGTTGGTGGTGAAGGGTTGCATCATGATGTCTAACCGTTTGGTAGTTCCGAACAGTTTTCGTCAACAAGTTCTCAAACAACTCCATAGAGGACATCCCGGTATCAAACGAATGAAAGCTGTTGCACGTAGCCACGTGTACTGGCCGAAAATCGACGAAAATATTGCTGATTTGTGCTACTCATTCAAAGCAACCGCTCAAGGTTCCACGGCAGTCGTGGCCACTAGCACAATCTCCTTGGGAGCGAATTCACATCGATTTCGCTGGCTCAGTCAACGGTCTACATTTTTTCGTAGTTGTGGATGCTTTCTCAAAATGGCCAGAAATCCGGATCGTACGTTCTCCAACCACAGGAGCAGCAATCGAGTTCCTGAATGAATTGTTTGCACGTTTTGGTGTTCCTGGTGTCATCGTATCTGATAACGGCACCCAATTCACATCAGAACAGTTTGCGGCTTTGTGTAGGAAGAACGGCATTCAACACTTCCGAATTTCGCCGTATCATCGTCGTTGCGCAAAATCAACGAGGGAGGAAACATCTCCGAAACGCTCCAGACTTTTCTCCAGGTGTATAGGACGACTCCCAGTCGAATTTTGGATGGTAGTACTCATCACAGCAGATGGTTGGACGAAATATGAGGACGGTTCTGGATCTACTTCATTACAAGGAACCGAAAGAAGTGGTCCGCAACCATCGCCAGGACGAGCAATTCAATCATATCATATTCAAGATCGCACACGAATCAGATCAAGTCGTTATAGCGAAGAGACACAAATTCCTGTAGCAGATCCGACACCACTAAACATTCAGGTGAGGATCTAGTGAAACTGTGTGGACCGTTAATACGCCCTTATCTTCTTATTCAAAGTACTATGACAAATCTCAAGGAGCCAAAAACGTCAAAATTTTTTGACAACTCATAATACTCATAACTCATAACTCATAAAGCAATACTCATAACTCATGACTCATAAAGCAGTCCTTATCTGAGACGGGAGGCTGGCATACACACATCCATATGGGCATGATTGGCACCACTACTACTCTACTTCCTATATTCTTTCCTATTCCTTCCTATTCTCATTTCTTTCTCCCGCGGAGCGCAAAGCTGCTCAAATAAAGCGCAAAAACTTGATACACTTTTTATACCGATGCACGGCTGTATTTAACTATTTATTTTTCACACAATTCACAGGTTCACAGAAATCACACACATTTCACAACACATAACACCAAACGAAACTTCGACGCCGTTGTCCACCGCCGCGAAGAGTCTTCCAACGGGATAGGCTGTACCCATTGTAGCTGCAATGTGCAAATCGGATTGTGGACGATGTCAATACATACCGCCGATTCAAAATTCGTTGGCACCACTTGTTTGGCCATCATCTTCCAGCACCACACACAACACCTTACGATGCGCAAATTGAACTTAGCCAACTTAGCTGAATGCGAAAACTTTCGACCCTGGTTAACAAACACAGTTTAACGACGGTCACCCAAAAATCACACGCACACACCCCAACATTGACAATAAAATCGGTACAAACAACCGATATTCAAGCACACATTTGAATAAATCACCCTTCCTCACGCATAGAGTGCCAAGTTTTGGCTCGTTGGGTTTCGTTGGCTCGTTTCTGTGAGTTTAGAAAATGGCTACATTTGTACCGAATAATGTATTCAAATAATAATTTTGCAGGGAGCTTCATGATTTCAATATGAAAAAATGGCTGCCGAAAGTCATCGAATTGTGACTGGCGATGAAAAGTGGTTCCATTACGATAATCCAAACCGTCGGTAACGTATGGATACCCCAGCCATGCCTCATCATCGACAGCCAGGCCGAATATTGATGGCCAGAAGATCATGCTGTGTATTTGGTGGGACCAGCTATGTGTGGTATATTATGCGCTACTGCAACCGAACGAAAAGATCCAGGGGAGATCTACCGACGACAATTGATGCGTTTGAGCAGAGCATTGCAAGAAAAACGGCCACTATACGAGCAGAGGTACGATAAAGTGATTCTACAGCCTTACAATGCTCGGCCACATGTTGCGGCATCGGTGAAAACCAACATGAAAACGCTGCAATTGTTCTACCGATCCCGCTGTTCAGCCCGGACTCCCTCAAATTACTATCTGTTCCGGTTAATGGAATGTATCCTGAATATCAAGCATTTCCACAATTACTAGGAAGTGAAAAACTGGATGGATAATTGGTTAGTGTCCATGGAGCCGTCCTTCTTTCGCGACGGGATCCGTGAATTGCCCGAGAGATTTCAAAAAGTAGTAGAACGTGACGGAAAATATTTTTAACCGAGAATAAATAACCAATTTTTCACACGAAAGCGACATCGAATAAAAACCGCACGAACTTATTTAACTCGAACGACTCCTAAAATAAAATTGGCATTATATTATAAGTTATTCTCTTCGAAATAAGGAAAATACTACTACGTCTCTCTCAATCAACAATGATATGTGCACCACGTTTCCTAAAAAAATTACGGAAACCACCCGCGTGAAACCGCCTGATAGAGAACACGCTCGATCATGAAACCGCAGCATCAGCAACATTAGCAACTGCGCCGCATCGAAGAAACCAGAACCTTCAGTATCCAACAATACTCCGCGCCGCGCTTTCGAGTGGAAAGATTCGCGATCCAAAAATGCTCCGTTCCAGCAGTGCAGTATAAAAAAAAGTGATCCAATATAGAATTGAACTTTTTTTAAAAGACACCGAAACACCCACGCGCGTTACTTAGATAAGTATTAAGTAACACAATTATGTTTTACTTTTCAGTTCATTTGTGAAAACGTACTTTGTACATAATATTATTTAAATTTTTATTCATCAATAATATTTTCATTTTTCTTTCGCAGGATTACAATAATCCTTTGTTGTTATCCTCGCGATACCTACCTTGTCATGTAAAAATTTGTTGATCGACGTCACGACCAGATGGCAAACGGCCGTCATCGAGCCGGCGATCATGCACCACTTCAGCGGCAACGGCAGCATCGCGTATGGGACGAAAATGATGAACAGGACGTACCAGATCAGATACTCGCGCTCGGCAAATCCCAATCCTTCACCGAGGAAGCCCTGCAAGTTCAGAAGCAGCCAGGTGCACACGGCCGCCCAGTGGAGGTAGTTGTTGGCGAACAGGCGCCAGCTGCCGAGGACGCAAATAAGAAAATTCGAGATGATGCAGCACACGGACCAGGTCACCTCGTGCGCTTTGATTACCTGCGATAGAAAGAGGTGGATGAGGTATTGCGACGAGAGGGAAATAATGATGAGTTAGTCGCTAAACGAATAACACTGTACCATGCCCTGGTTGAAGCCGACCCAAACCGACGCGAGAACCACCTTCAGCACCAGATCGACCACGTTGACCAGGATCAGCGACTTCTGGCGCTGTCGATGGGAGTAGGTTAGGTAGGAGCGCTCGAGGGACGGCGCCCGGAAGGAGTTGGTCATCGACGGGCACAGGATGCCTTTGACCACGTTGCCTCGCTTGAACGCGGAGTAGGTGTAGTTCGTGTGCGGCGGAATTCCACCGCTCCCGTAGCGGCAGTCGGTTTCCGTTTCGTCCGCCCCTGTGTGTCCGTCTTCTCCGCCGAGTGACGGAGGCAACGGGTTGGCGTCTTTGCTTTCCTGGTAATTGCTACACTCTTGCTGAATGCTGAAGGTCGGTGAAGTTAGGTGATGTCCGTTAGGTTGCTGCTTTCCACTATCAGAGGGTTTTTCTGTAAAAAATGTTTTACCGCAGACGTCCAGGCGTCCAAAAAAGAACTAATAAATACACGTAATGCATAAATTATCAGAATGGAGGAAACCGATAACTGTTACTTAACGTTACAAACACGTTTATCGTTGTAATCACAGTTGAAATGTTGCCTTACAATTTAAATGCCATGTTCGTATGCTTCATTTTTAGATTAATTGAAACATTTTCTTTGATGCAAGGTAGGAAATCATTCCCCTGAATAGTGATTTGATCGAGCAAATATGTGAACAATATGTAGTTGTTGCCAAAAATGCATGCATTGCAAATAGTAAAATTTCAATAATCGATGTTATTAAAACCAAACCCCACAACTTATTACAGGATTTAACAAGCTTATGGACAAATATGGATATATAATCTTCATAGGCAACCAAATTGTTGAACACTTTTTCATGACACTCGTATCCGCTAATGTTAGCATCTAATATGTTCCACTATAAGGGACTATTTGCTTGGAATACTATTCAACCACGCCTCCCATTGTTGGCTGTATCTTTCAATTCAACCTTTGTCCAGTAAAAGAGGTTTTTGAGTGTTTTTGTCGTCTAATCTGTTAAAAAATTAACTTTTAATCACACGACAAACATTTGACTGTATGGAGCATAGGCTAATCCGAAAAATGTATTTTCGATTCTGTTCCACAGACCAATGCTATCCAACCTGCTACACAATAAAAATGAAAACGACAAATGTCTCATACAGATAAAGCGAACTAAAACATTCTGACAGTGATCAATGGGCAAACTCTCCGGTTGCCGAGGCTCGGCCAAGGATTGATAGGTGTCGTGTTGAGCAACCACCAGGGTCAGATTGTGGTCAGATTGTCTATTCGTGCACAGTTCCACAACAGGGTGTACGTTCACCGAAGCTTTTCCCGTTTTCCTGTTAGGTAGAAAGTGATGGTACGTTCAGTATCATCCACACACAAAACATCAAAGTGATGAAATAGAATCAATGCCACCTCACCCTGCGGAGAAGCCTGCAAGGGAACAAATTATCGATTATTCAATTAGATTTCCCGACCGTCATGGAAACTGTTCTTTTTCTGGTGCGCTGCGGAAAAAGTGAGTCGAAGGACACCGATGACGGAAGAGCTTAGTTTTCCTGTTTAGAGAAGTCGGTTGCTTTTCCTCCGGGCGCGAAACATTCTTTCGCTGGATCGAGTTTTATTAATAGGCACATCCGTTGGAAGCTCTTGATGTTTTTTTCCGTTGAACGTGCGTTCAGCCGTGGGCTGGGTTAATGTAGGCTTAAAGCACGACAAGTGAAAGTCATCCTATCCTTTTGAAAGTCATCCTAACGAGCGAGGACACGGTAATCACGGTGTAAAAGGCTTCGCAGATGTTGGATACACAAGAGCCTGCCACATTTGACAGCCGGTCACTACGCTGGACGAGTGGATCGTTGGATCGCAACATAAATGATTGCATGATGCATAAATGAGGAATCAGGATGAGCGGGTGGGGAGTGCTGGTTAATTTATTTATGTTTTTACAACATAACAATCTCTCAGCGTATGATGGATTTTACCTCATGTTTTTGCCGGGTGCCGATACCGAAGATGCAGAAGACCTACTCACCTAAAAATGTTCAGCTTTATCATATGTTATCAAATACATCAAGGGAAGGCGAAGCACATACTTCGTTAAAAAAATATCTTTACCCATTCCATATGATTAACTCGCTCACTACTCGATGATGGAAAGATTTCAAACATAGTGAAATAATATCCAACCCTTACCGCACCGCCAGACTACAACAAACCGTTCATTATATCTCCACGAGGGTCTTTACCATTCGCCAAACCTCGGCGGTTCGGCACCCACAAACGAAAGATAGTATAGGCAGAATTTCAGCATATGTTGGACATAGGAATGTGCAGCCCATCCTCTTGACCGGCATCTTCTCCACTATGTTTGGTGCCAAAGAACCACTAGCTAGAACTACTATCGTTTAATTGCCACAACGGTCCCTGACGGGTACCCTATTCCTCATGTGCAGGACTTCAACATGAACCTGCATGCATGTTCGATTTTCTGGGCGTACCAGCTCTGTTTTAGCCTTTCGACTGTAGCGTCATTTGGCTGTTCAGATATTTTTACAACATCTCTGCGGCTTTAGACAAAGGCTATTGAAAAAGCCAATATCTGGATCGGGCCAGCGGGATTTGAACCCACGCCACTCGGGTTGAGAGAGGGAGACTCTACCAACTGAGCTACGGAGCCCGATATGTCGAAAGATACACTGTTCACCTCTTCAGATTAGATGTTATTTGCCACCAGATGCCACTAAGGCATGACAGAATAATACTGAGCCACTGAACGTAAAGTGACAACTACCAAAAGGAGTAGAATGACGTAGATGATTTCCTGTATAGTTATAGTCGAATAAAACGTGTTCACGAAGAAGGAAATTAACACAAGATATCACCCGTAAAATACGACAGTACGATCATATAATTTAGTTCCAGTCACGGAACAGTACAAACTCAACATGGTGATCACGTTTGGATTACGCAACGCAAGTCAACAATTCTCAAAGATACATGAACAGCCTGTTCTATGATATGGATTTTACATTCGTCTTCATTGACGACATAACCAGCAAAACGCAAGAAGAGCACAGTCCTGAAGTGATTATCGGACAACGATGGTCGGTTAAGCTGAAGGCATCGAAATGAATTTTTGGCTCTCGAAATGAAAAATCTCCTCTGAAGGGATCATTCCATCAACGAGCAAAGTAATCAAGTTAACCAATTTTTCAGTACTGTTGGCTTTCGGCGTTGACTCGAGACAATAATTGTTTTCTTAGAGACCTCTGCTCGGGGAAACCAAAAAAATCAGTCTTTATTCTCCGAGTCACCGAAAGGAAAAAAAGTATCTCTCCTCTCGGCCTCTATTTATCTTCTTTTATGGCTCCTGTGGAGCCATCCTGTCATCCCAACTAGTCGACAGTTCGCCGTTACCCAACGTTACTCGCTGTTTTGTAACATTCCCTCGCGCAGTGCGATCACCACTACACTATCACTGGGTAGTGTGCCGTATGGTGTATCTCACTCACTATTCGCCGAACTGTCACTTTCCTATCTCACCCCCCTTGTACCGCGCCCGCTCAATGCGCCTGTCCGCCGGGAGCTTGTTGACGAGGTCTCTTAACAGTGCTCGTTTAACGGGTTGATACTCTGCCCCCAGAAACTTTTTGTCGTCTCGTTCGGTCGACCTACTGGTAGATTACTGTCGGTTCACTCCCTATGTGATACGCAATTAAGGATGATATCCTCCATTAAGGATCTTGGGGTCTAGCTGGACGATGCACTTTCGTTCAATGAACACCGCTTCCACTTGGAAAGGGAGGAAAAAAAACTGTATGGGACTAGGACATGGGACGCACTTGCCCAAAAGTGTAAGGTCATAATGACGGTGCTACAGCGCAGAGCTGTCTTTCATAAACAGCAACGGACGAGACAGACAGGAACGGCTGGGGCGGACTATACGCTGGACACGTGCGGTTCGGGGTGGGCTATGCTCGCCAATAGTGGGAGAAATCTCCTGTGCTCTCCGGCGCTCTGGTAGGGACGCTTCGGGTGTTGATAGTTGATTTTCGCAGTGATCTCCTATAGGGGAGAGAGTCTGCCTACGTGCCGAAAAGTGGTATCTCGGTGCCAGTACCGGGTACTCGAGAGACCGGCTGTACGTATGTAGCAGGGCGGATTTCTCGAGCATTCCAGAGGATGGTGCCATGACCTACTATAGATCGTGGAACGCCGTCGTACGAAAGGAAGCGAGAGTTGTTTGGGGTGCTCCCCGGTGGCATCCCGGGGGGAAAACAGCGGCGCCCGCGTCAAAGAGGACGTTTGGGGAGCCTATCTGGAGTAAGTGTTGTCCTTGCACTCTCGAGCGACCTGGTAGGGACGCTTCGGATGTCAATATTGGATGCTCGAAGTGATCTTCTATAGGAAAGAGAGTCTGCCTACGTGCCGGAGAGTGGTATCCGAGAGGCCGGCTTCACGCATGGAGCAGGACAGACTTGTCGAGCATTCCGGAAAATGGCTCCACGTCCCAGTGAGGGTCATTGAAGGCCGTTGTACGAAAGGAAGAGAGAGTTGTCGGTGGTGACCCGTTTTTAGAGGCGCTCTAGATCCCACTTCCTCTGGGGCCTGTGCTGCACTAGCTTTCCGACTATACGAGCCGTATGCAACAGCATAGCCACCCTCCCGAAGTAATGCCTCACAGTCTCCCGGGAGGGATAAGGACGATGGGATTCAAGCACGTGGTTTTAGGGCGGTAAAAGTCACACAATAAACAAACAAGGGGCGTGTTTCGGGCGTCTTTTGAAGCTTCCTCTGCTTGTCACAAAAAAAGCAGTAAATCATCGACTCTCATCGAAATCATCGATAATCGTATTAATAATTATTATTGTACGCAAATCTAAAGTTTTCCTTCAACAGATGTCTCCTCCTTCCTTCAACAGGGCAACAATAGTAATACCAAGTCTCAGAGAAACGGAACAGGTGAGCGAGGACAAAACGACCAAAAATCCCGCAGCTGGCCATTCACTTCAGGAGTTGAATAAAACAGAGTCAGATGCACAGGCTCAACCAAGAAACGTGTGTGTCTTCGGTTTGAAAAAGTGTCTACAATTGCATAACTTAATTTGTTGTTTTTTTTTAAATTTAAATTTCTAGCGCTTTACACACACACTGGTGATTTTTAGTTTTCATAAGGCCCAGTTTCGGCACCTAAAAGAACGACCAACAGCACAGTGTAATCGCAGGGTGTGAAAATACTTACGCATTTCTGGTTCAATGGCAGGGTTGCCTGGGATTGGATTGTGTTCTACCTTAAGTAGGTCCCCGGTGCAAGGTACAGTGACCAGTCGTGCACATCCAGTAAGCAAAAGCGATGAGAGAGCATGCGGATTACCCCAGGAAGCATTAGCATCGGATCCGGTGTTATCGACGTCAGCGGTCCGTGCGCCGTCCACGGGTACGCGCGATATGTTAGTGATGTCGCTGATAATGCTACCATTTTCAGCCATAGCCTCATCTCCATCCTGGTTGAGCATTGCGACCTGATTAACGATCCCCCCCTGATGGCCGTTGCCGTCCTGATCGAGCGCGCCGGCAGCAATATTGAAGGCTGCATCTGGTGATACGAGAAGCTCCATCGTAGCGTACTATAGTGAGTGGTGATTTTTGTATCCTTCGGCCGAACGATTTCCTTAAAGGGGAAATAGGTTTAGAAATCGGTTATTTTTTTATTCCATGGATCGTTAGTAAAACTATTCAAAAATATATTGCCAAAATGTTGGTAGGGAATTAGAGTCACTTTGGCGAGCTGAAAACAACTAAAATTTATAAAATTATCTGCTGTGAACAAAATTGTCTAAAATCATTCCAGGGCATCGCCCACCCATTTAGCAAGAACTGTCAAACTGGCCTATTTTTCTTAGAAATCCTTACATGACGATGGCGTTCATGTGCAGTGTGGATTTAATGAAAAAATGTATGTTTTGTGCAATGTGAAACAGTGATCCATGGTTAAAATACGTTAAGTAACAGTGAACATGATTGAAAGCAGTATATTTCTGTCCTCCAAGTTCGCACGAGGCCAATGGACGAAGGGAACAAGTAAAGCTCAGCGCCATCAACGCCGGACCCGGTTGATAAGTATGTTTGTCCGCAGTAAAGGATTAATCCTTCATAATTTCGATCTAGAATGGTAAGTACAGTCGTGCAAGTGCATAAACATTAATTTTAAACAATAATGTAGTGATCTAACGTGTTCGTTTTGGTTTTTTTCCCCTACAGTACATCGAACTTGGAACTATTTCCACAACCAATTTTCTTTCCAATCTGTTTATTTTCAGCATTAATTTCTGTCCTCCCCTCCCCGCACAGAATGCGCATTAAAAAAATCACACCCAAATTAATTTTCTGGGAAAGCTTTTTACCTTACCTTTTTTCCAAGTTTGGGAAGTATTTTACACGACCCGGGAAATGGTGTCGTGTTATCATTATTCGATAAGATACCAATCATCAAACCATCGTTAAGGCAGCAGTGTCCTTTCTCCGGCACCTTTAGTAATTTCATCGATATGCATCTGGGTCGTGGGGAGAGTGTGGACAATCTTTGCGGAAAACTGGACGTGCGGAAAACTACCGAATAGGTGAACGAGACAAACCCTGCAATAGGTTGCGCTATCAGAGGGAAAAGGATCGATACTGTGCCCGAGATGGGTCCCGCTCGATTAAAAGGGTGGGACAGTGGAAATTGACCATGTGCTTGATAGAAGATGAGACAGATAACGGAGATACGTAGATACGACCGAAAACGGTGGGAAAATCGTTGGTACGCGGTGCTACACGACCTGAATTATCGTATCGGTGAGGAATTTATCGCGGAAAGAAAGATTCGTCTTTCTATCGATCGTCAACGGTGAATACTGACCGGCGACCGACATGAGATAAATTACAGTCAACGAAATAGGGCAAAGATGGCGTCAGCCCAGTTTTTCGTGCCTCAGCTCAGTTCCCGCATCTGGGATCAGCAAGTATACGAATATTATTTAGCTTCAATTTCCCAGCACCCGGCTGACTGCAGTCAAAGTGGATGGTGTGAAAAAAGTCATGAGGCGTCGAGCCCGGCAAAAGTATTTAATTTGCTATATTCTATAAATCACAAGATAGGAACCTATCATGCTACTCCATTGGAGATTTCAGCAAACTCGCCAGTTATGCACAATGGCGACGATGATGGTGTAATCTTCCGCAATAGACCCTTAAGCTACTTTGAATGCGAGAGGGAGGCGGTCAAATTACCCATTTTCTACGATTTTCGTCATTTGTCATTCATTGTGTGGCTTCACTCGAAAAAAGTCCTAATGTGCCGCGACGTGCATGGAAACGTCCTGGCGTGCGAACGAGGGCGAACGGAACATTGCCATTAAGTTGCTGAAACGCAACAATTGACTCATTGACGAATACAGACGAATAAAGGAATAACATTACTTATCCAAGCCAACTAATACAATTTTTCACATGAGACACAAGACAGGTAGCCAATCAACAACAACAAGCTCCTTATCTATTTTTTTTTGTTGCTTTCGGCAGATGGAAGACCGGATTTGAGTTTACGTCGGCTATTGCGAGAATCCCACACTCTTCCAAATCAATCACCCTCTCATAAAAATCGAATAACTTCGCGTTGTGATTCCAGCCAGATTAAAGGGTTCGACCAAACCTGTGTATGACTTTTATCCTGTGTATTCAACAATAATTCAATAATTTACACATTCGTTCATGAAAACGTCCCAAAACTTGACACTCTATGCGTGAGGAAGGGTGATTTATTTAAATGTGTGCGTGTATATCGGTTGCTTGATCGATTTTATCGGTGTTTATAATCGATCAAAACAGCCGATATTCACGCACACATTCAAATAAAATACCCTTTCTCACATACACAGTTTCAAGTTTTGGTTTAGGGGGTCCTCCCATTTGGCAAGAACTGTCAAACTGGCCTATTTTTCCATAGAATCCCCTCCCGCAGCATCATATGCTGCAGACACCCTTGGCCCATTATTTTCGATTTGTTTACATCCTCTGCGCGTCGCCCTCACATGCCGTCTTTGTCTAACCTTCACGCACAAAATTTCGTTCTCCCTCTTCTGGCACCTAGCGAATCTGTCGACCGCTGCAAACGCTCGATCGATGGACAAGGGTGGGAAGGTGTGGCAAATTTGCCTCTACCTCACTTTCTCTACTCTCTTTCGCATGCATTCGAACAGCGTTCCACGCAGTGTGCATCGCGTCATATGTTCGGAAGGAAAATGGAGTCGATCACGTTCAATGAAATGAAAAAAATTATGTATTGTGCACTGTGAAACAGTGATCAATGATGAAAATACGGTAAGTAACAGTGAAGGTAATTGAAAGCAGTATATTTCTGCCCTTCAAGTTCGCACGAGGCTGACGGATGAAGAGAACAAGTGAAGCGCAGCGTCATCAACGCCGGAGCCGGTTGGTAAGTACAGTCGTGCAAGTGCATAAACATTTATTTTAAAACAATAATGTAGTGATCTAATGTGTTTGTTTTGGTTTTTCCCCTACAGCACTTTGCACGTGGAAGTATTTCCACCACTAATTTCCATTCCAATCTGTTTATTTTCAGCATTGATATCTATTCTCCTTTTATTTCATTTCAGCAGTGTTAGATTTTAAATAGATGAGAATGAAAAACAAAACAATGTTTGACTACCGAATAAATGAAAATACATCTGCAGTTTATACGTGTACTTGTTGCTCAACTTGTTTTGACGGATGACATCCGTAAAAATGAAAATATATACGAAACTTTCTTTATATATCTTGAACCAAAACATTAGACAGCATGCTTACGTCTTCTTCCTCTCGCGGCTTCATTAAGGGCTAAAAAACCCCAGAGAAGCCCTAAAGAATCCCTGGGTTTTTAAATTTTTGTCATTTGCTGTCATGAGGGCTTACGAGTCTATTATGAGTGGTCAAAAACAAAAAAACACACAGCTAGCGCTGTCTCTTTTACGCCATATAGACATTATAGACAGGCCTATTGTGAAACTCGATTCGAGTTCGAGAACTCACAGATTCGTCACTTTGGTATTGTGGAACACGATTCGAGTTTCAGGCCGCAAATGACAGGTGCTCATTTGTCGATAAAATTGTTTTTGACAGCCGCAGCGGAAAAATTGGGATTGTCAAACTAGAATTTCGAGCCGAATTCGAGAAAAAAATTTCCGACAGTATTTTCTGGCGGAAAGTACTGCTACAGTACGAAATTGTTGTGAAAATGTGGGTGTTTTACATTTAAAAAGAGGAAAAAAATGTTAAGAAACTAATGAAAATGAGATCTAAATTCTTGGCTCCTGACAGTATCTACAAATGGTGTATATTTTGTTAATTTAATATATTAATCAATTGAACTTAAAAATGTCCTTTCAAAGTGGCGAAGCGCATAGAAAACGACTAAGAAATTAGTCCCGCAAAGGGATGTCTAATAGTTTCTACAATTATTGAAAAACAAATTATTCTAGAATTATGAATGGTTATGCGAGCCGCCCTACTCAGTTAGAAACTTTCTTGTGAGTCTATTCTGAGTCGTCAAAAAATTCTGACATTTTTGGCTCCTTGAGCAGCTTCGTAGCATTAGCTTTTCGTTGGGCCGAGTTGGTGCCTTTTTTGTTTGTGGCGTAGGATTCTTTTATAATATTTTATATAGAAATGTAAAATAGATCATTGAATTTTTTTTCATATATTTCAGACTTGGTGTAAAATTGAACAACTAACAAAAGAATAAACACTGAAGGTTGTGCTATTGTACACCAGTGTTAGTCGTTAAGCTTATCCAATAAGTATGTGTTTAGGATTTCATTTTAAGCCATACGCATGGAAGCACAAATAAATATGTAAATAAACGATAAAGCAATAAAGAGGTAGAAATATAATGATTTTTTACTTTTCAGTTCATTGGTGGCAGTCTATTCAGAATTGTTATTTATATAACATTATTTACATTCTGTACGTACAATTAACCGAGAAGCTGCGAAACATAATCAGTCGTATCACGGTGAACAATTATTTAGTAACGATCATTCCCTAGTGAGCGATGAACTGTAGAATGGTGGTTGTCAAAACTGTTCGAATATAAGCTTCTATTTGAATATACTCAGTTACGTAGAACACTGAATCGATCGTTCCTGAAACCCCGTGATACGGCTGATTACCTTACGTCGACGGCGTTTATACGAAACCTGGAAATGTTCATTGCGTCTACGCCATGCCTTCGTGTTTATTGATTATACGTACACTTGACCGTGTTGAATTAAATCGATGGTTGATCGACCGTAAATTTTATGTCTTCCTGGATTCGATTCGGTGCGGCTAGATGAACGAAGGTGAACAAAGGTGAACAAACCAACGGTTGAAGATACACAGCACCAAATATTCCACCATGTGTTGGGGCTCACATTCAATTTTAAAGAGGGATTCACAGTAGAACAAGGGATATGACTCTTCACAAACTGATACACTCTACCCTCTCACCTTCGCACTAACACGCTTTTAATCATAATTCACATTGTGTTGGATCAATACAACTCACATGATCGCTTATCGCTGGATCTGGTATTTTATACCGAAGATAAACCTTTTAAATGTGGTAAGTAGAAGCATCGTGAACAACCCACCTACATGAACAAAACTTTCAACCCGTCACAACTCTCTGCCAACAAATCACTCGAAAGGATGCTCACGATAGCTCTGATCACTGCCTAACAGGAACTTCGAAATGATGTCTGGACCGACATCCGAAAAAGTATGAAGTTTTTTAACACATATTTTTACTGCAATTTCCATATAGAATTTGTTCCTCTAGACAATAGGTTTTCGAAAATTAAACGCAAATAAAAAGTTGCATGCCTAGCTTCTACGACTGTTCCTTTTCGCAGCAGAAAGTACACCATCCAAACAAGTTGCACTCGAAATTCAGACTGAAGCAGTGTGTCGAAGTCTGACTTCCCTCTCGACAGCAAACGTCAAAAAATTAAAAACCCAGGGCTTATTAAGGGTATCTCTGGGGTTTATTTAGCCCCTTAATGAAGCCGCGAGAGGGACCCCTCCTGACAGCAAACGTCAAAAATTTTAAAACCCAGGGCTTCTTAAGGGGTTTATTAGGCCCATTCGTGAAAATAAAAATATATACCTTGAACTTTCTTTATATATCTTGAACCAAAACATGAGACAGCATGCTCACGCCTTCTCCCTCTCGCGGCTTCATTAAGGGGCTAAAGAAACCCCAGAGAAGCCCTAATTAAGCCCTGGGTCTTTAAATTTTTGACGTTTACTGTCAGGAGGGGTGAGAGCGACCCGGCCGAATGGCCGAAGGGCCGAAGGGCCAACGGTGTTTGGCAACATGTGGGGATTCCTTGGCAAAATAGGGCAGGTTGACAGTTCGTGCCAACTGGGTAGTTTGGCCAAATCTTCCAGCACCACACGGAATATCTTCTGAAGCGCAGATTTAACTAAGCGATTTTAGCTGAATGCCCGTGCTTTTCAACCGGGTTAACAAACATTTTAACGACGGTCACCCAAACTCGACACATCACACGCACGCACCTCACCATGGACAATAAAATCCGGCGCGTCATCCCCGACGTCGCGGCGTGGGTCGGGCGGAAGCACGGCGAAGTGACGTTTCACCTGTCGCAGGTGCT
>JAOEFI010014945.1:4105-19522 GCA_034621735.1 Anopheles plumbeus | reverse complement strand
CCCCCCCTCCCCCACCCACCACGGGACTGCTCCTGGGCAACTGGACCGATCCGCTAATGCCCTCCGGAGAGATTGGATGTGTCATGCGCGCTTTAGCCCCGCTTTAGGGTGGCGTGTCACTTGCAGGGAAATAAATTTTCAATTGGATCAAATGGGGTTTTTCTTTCCATTAATTAAAAGGATTTGTATATACGGTGGCCCCGCCATCCTCGGGATTCTTCGCCCCCCCCCCCGGGGCCCTTTTCTACCAACTTCGAAGTGTTTTTTCTTTCTTTTCTTCGTTTTATCACAAATCCGTGACACGCCGAGCCTGGGGTGCAATGGGTACTTCCTGATCAGAGTGTTTCCTCCCTCTTTCGGGTGGAATGGGTATTTGGAGAGACCGTTGCACCGTTTGTAAGGAAGCACATGTTCAATTGGCATAAACATAAGACGCACACGCGCACTCGGCCAAGTCCGGGGAACGCGAAACAACGCCCGGGTGCACGACAAATGAAGTGCAAATCGGAAAAATCTTGTCCGGGACACCGGGCTACCGTGGTCGCGTGTCGTTCGGTTGACGTTTTTCTACAGATGTTTTGATTGCCAGGGAGTTTTTTCACTTTTTGGAAAAACCGTGGGTTGCAAATAGTGTTGACTTCATTTTCTTGAAAAACTATTTTATAAAGAAAGTATCATCTGGCGATTTTGTTATTCAAACTACTAAATTAAATAACTACTTTTGGTTCTTCTAATTATTTAAAATATTCGTTGTGATTTCAGATTTTTATAGTGTATTATAATTTGATTACTTGTTTGCATAGAACCACTTCCCAACATAAACTCTCCACTGAGACGTTTACGGCGATCTTAGTTTCTTATCTTTCCTTCTATTTGTAATGTTTGAAGCGAGTGATAACCTAAACGCACTACTTTCTCGTACTTCCTACAGGCACATCTTTGCTCGATTTCATTGCTTCATTGCGCTGAGGATTGATTTATGGAAACACATACCACAATTTGCATAATACAGAGTAATCATGGGCCACGTAAAGATGCCCGACGCGGACGCGAAGTGTAAATGCAAATTGTAAAACCAGTATACGAAACAAAGTTTCGAGTCTCACGCGGGAATGATTAGATTTACGGTTAATACGGTGCAACCGAATGGGCCGGAATTAAGGCTGACGGTGGACGGTGGAAAAACGTGCGCAGGAAAATCGCCACACCACCCCAACCGACATGTTGGGGCTGAGCTGTCAGTGCAATGGATTGCAATTAGCATCTGTAACTGTCAGGTTGATCGCTCGCGCAGTTGATTATTACTTCACGCGTGATCGTGGAAATGGACGGAGGAAATATATCTATTTTCTACATTCTGGATTCCCCACGACAGCGCACGAGTGAGATTGTTTGTGTATTGTATAAT
Organism: Anopheles plumbeus; assembly: GCA_034621735.1. Taxonomy (NCBI): domain Eukaryota; kingdom Metazoa; phylum Arthropoda; class Insecta; order Diptera; family Culicidae; genus Anopheles; species Anopheles plumbeus. The sequence goes on along the minus strand of JAOEFI010014945.1, from coordinate 18,114 downwards.
CATTGAATAAAGCCGTTAAATCGAATTGTAATAAGCGAAACGAATTAATCGTACTAAACGTAATAATACGCAATTTGATAACATTCAAATTTATTTAATTTTATACTTCTAATTTTGTCTTTCCGAAAATGTGTAAAACTTAGAAAAATATTATAATAAAATCACATAATTCTTATTAGTTTCGAATGACATAATGAAGGCAGTTCTTGTACAGTTTGCGTACACATTAAAGCCCTGCAACTAAAATGTAATCAGCGAAAAGCAAAACAGAAAGAAAATACAAACACACACACCTTCAAGGCGCACGACACAATGACCTGCAGTTAAAAGCATGTAACATTAACCCACATTGAAACAAAAAGAAAAGAGAAGCAATCGTTCCATGTCCGCATTCAAGCTGCTTCCAACAGACGCAGCTCGTGTGCCTGTGTGCCGTCGCTACCTCTGTGTGTGTGTGTGTCTGTTGGTTGTATTTTGCATAACATTCCGGTCGGTGTGCCAACCATCGCGACCCTTACGCCCCGAAGGGATGTGCCGGGTGTGGATGGGAGGAAACGTGCATTTTCTTACCGGCGGCGGTTCGGTCGGGCGGTTGATTTTTCCCATTTTCTTTCAAGGGTCGAGGGGCGTTTTTCCACGACCACCCGTTCCGTCGTTGGATTGTCCTTTTTTTGCTATTTCTATCATGAACTCGGCAGTTTCTAGCTACGTGCGTTCGACAAGATTACGTGCGATAATTTAGTCATCATTTTACTGTTTTCTTAATTTCCACTTCGCCACGCGTAATGTACAGTCCATCGATTCACAGCTCCTCCGTGCAAGGAACCACCGCCCGGTAGGACCGGGAAGAGAAGCGAAGAGTTGCCCCCTGCTTGCTTCTGTCAACAAGAATGCACCCCAGGCCAGGGGGGAAAACCATAAATCCAAAACAAAACCAAAACTACCCTCGCGTCGCGTATGATAAATGGTGTCCTCATAATTATAGCTCGTCGTCGGGCCTTCAGCCGTCTTCCCCGTTCGCGTTTATCCCTGTCACCCGTTGAGGGATGGGGTATAGTTTTCACCTAACACACACGCTGCCCCGCGCATCCCTCGACCGCCCCCTCGAAACCCGGTGGGAGGTTGGCTCGGGATGATGAGAAAATAAACACCAGCAATAAAACCCTCCCCTCTTGCGGGCCCGTTGGGGGATGCAACGGATGGTGTGGAGGGTGGGTTCGCATCGTAAGGGAAAGGAAAACAAAAGAAAGTACGGAATATAAATAACAGTTTTACTCGGAGGGGTTTCATGCTTGCGGGTTAACCGTTGCGTGCATGTTGTTCCTCATTTGAATGGGACGTTGGAAGTAGATTAATTAAAATAAATAAATTAAATTATTTCACAAAGACAAAATGGAGGCGAATTCGGAAGGAGTTTCACGACAATGTCACCGTTTTAGAAGGATCGATTCGATCGAAATCAGCAGTTGTTAAGGGTGATGTTGCATCGTTCGTTCGTTCGTTCGTTCTGATCAACAGACCTGTGTTTAATTAGAGGCCACCTGAGAAAACATTGTTCAACTTAAAGTACTTTCAAATTGAATACTTCAAGGGTTAACGTCTAACGGTCAGGTCAGGTGCTGCCTCAGGTCGTACGAATCAAACATCGAGCATCAGAGAGGTAGGGAAATGCTGAACAGCCTTCGGAACGCATGGAAACTGCCCATACGTATGTGTGTGCGAACCGTCATGCCGTTCGATCTACCCGTTTTCCCGGAGGTCGCGAAGGGTGGTTGTCTCGAAGCTTGCCGTTTTTTAATTTTATTTTCCAAATAAGTTATACAAGCATGTGTGTCACAGTTCCTAGTTGTATTATTCAATACCTGTGACGGATATTTTTGAAAGAAAACTATTACGATCAAGTAAGCTTCGTATGACAAGGATTCACTTTCGATAACATTCAACGAAAATGTTTGAATAAGTCAACACCATCATTTCTATTTCAACACATTTCTGCACGCCGTTTGACCGAACACCGCCGCCGGGTGTCATCAGGGGCCTGGGGGGTGAATCCCTGGCGCAAGACACGGTGAAGACGGCCACGCTCAGCCAACCGACGCGACGGCTTATCAGATTCACGAACGGGCCCATCTGGAGGTGACATCTTCCGGGGGCTCTTCGAGGCAATCTTCGCCGACGGTGAAAGAAACGGATTCTTCTCCTGGTGTTTGTTCGCCTTCATTTTTCCATCCACCCTCCGATGAATCAGGGGTCGTTATATAAGGATCCCTACCTCGTTCGGAGATCGTCGTTCGAACGAATGGCACCTGAAGCGAGTGTCGCGGCCAAAAGAAAATTGCCCATCGAAAGTGCATCTCTGCCTTATTCCCAAATTGACGAGCGGCTTTAAAGAAACTGGGAGCACAAACTTCAATCAGATTACGCGCGGGACACTGGGTGGAAACGGTTGGAACAGTGTAGGAACTAATGCACACACGCCCCACATTTTATCGATTCATAAATCATGATTTGTCACACCATCATCGTGTTTCCTGGTCGTAGTTTTAAGGTGGCTTTTCCGAAGAGGAACGGTGTTGACTTAAAAATGGATTCCAGCTCGTTAGAAAGCCAACACCACATAACACCCTCACTAACGGAAGGGCGAACATTTGCGGAACATGCACATAATTCGTCGGAATATGCACGGGTTGAAAAATAACAATTTGACTACAGGAGGGAAGGGGATTAACAAAACAATCAAAGTGAGAAAATCTGAGCCCGGTGAAAGCGAAAATTCTCGCCCGACACCCGCCGCCTGCGCTGTTGTTTGGGTCCGATGATTAATGGCCGCAATGGTGGCGAGTGCATCCCGCGTGTGTAGGTGATGGATGCAAGCGGTGTGCAGTGTGTGTTCAGTGCAGCTGGCAAACCAAACGCGCCAACCGCAAAAACGCAGCCAAGTGGGGAAAATGAAGGCTTGGAGGCACGCGGAAGATTCGGTGCGGTGCGCGGCGCAGGAGAACTTCATAATTAACCGATCAACAGTCGGCAGGGTGGCAATGATAGGGTGGGGTAGTCTTATGGAAACGGGGGGTTGGTTTTTTGTCTATCATCAGCTCATTGCGGCGATAAGTGGTGTGAGCTTGATAATATACATCCATTTCCCGTACCATTGCGTTAATTATCACGTAGACGAACTTACTTTGTTAAAGCAATACATAAACAGAAAATAAAGTTAAACGTAAAATCAGTTAATCTGCTTTCATTAATCAATCTAGGAAGTCAATCGAATGCATTTTGGGGTTTAGGGTTCATTTCATGGTTCGTTACATGGACGTTACATGGCAAGGGCCACGGAGTTACAACACAACGATATCATTCCTTGACGGTGACCTGTAAAGAGAGAGTTTCCACGGATTTTCTTTCTAACAAGGACTCGGAACCTCCTATAAAAAAAAAAAAGCAATCGCAATGATTACATCCACCCCACCAAAATTTCAGATCTAGACCCTTCTATGAACTTTAAAGAAGTTGCTGAAAGCTAGTTTCACTCGTACAGTGTACCCATTATCAATTGAAATGATAATTTCGCTTTCAAACTTTCCACCCGTGGTCATGGGCGATCCGAGTCCTTGCTTTGTTGTTGCATGTCCTTTCCCAATGCCAGTGCTGTCATTTTGCTTCCTTTTCCGAGTAAAACACGCAAAAAAAATCAATTTAGGGTCGGAGAGAAGCAAGAGGATGCGTAGCCATTTGGAGACAAGATTCATGGCACTTTGGGAGTCAAACTTTGGTCAAGCGACATTCGCGACTTTTCCCGGTAATATTGTTGACGCAATGAAATTAATAAAAATTGTGCTAGAAAAATTATATCTTTCGAGCAGTTGTGGCGCGTCTAATCTTGGCCTAAAATGATCTAGAAGATTCTAGACGACTTTTTTACACGTACTACACATACTATACTGTACCGTTTGATTGCCCAAGAATTCCTTCGTAATTGTCTCTTTTACAGTTAATTTAAACGTCTTAACGTCTTCAAGTCTTTAAACGACTTAGCAAATACAAACTTACAGAGATATGAAGTATCCATGCTTTGCGACTTCCATTTGGGTTCCACATTTGACCGTCTGTCTTGAAAACACATGGCCCAACCTATGCTTTTCTCCATGGAAGGATTATGGTGGACACACAAAGTGGAAATCGTTAAGCTGCGCAAATCGATCGAGCGCATAAAACCATTGGCGAAAACACAACCCCCATGCTGGCGGCGATAGATTACAAACGACCCGGCCTCCCTTCTTCAGCCACCTTTCCCTTCCTTGCATTCGTTCGCGCGCGTGCCACAAGCAACATACCAGAAACGGCCCGGGAAAGGGGGTGAAAAATAGGTACGCCTTAGGATGAAGTGCGCACAGTGCGAAGATCGATTTCCTGCACTGGAAAACTGGCGGAGAAGTTTGGCCGATGCGTCGAGGGACGGATAAAATATCGATCCCGCGGGGTTTTGTAACGCAATCCGATCGACTCGAAAACGGTGCGCTTGTGTTGCGTAGCCTCCAAAGGGGGTACTTGGTTTGCCCGGCGTACGATCGCTCGACCACACCCGAAGTGCAGCTGCATACGGCACCCCCTGGGAGGTGGGGTGGGGAATGCCAGGAGGAGCGTACAGCAAAAAGGGGAGTCCGTTGGTTCAGTCCCAGTCTGCCCGGTGCGTGTTCGAGTGGGAAGCAGATCCGTCCACCCTTCGGAACCCCGCACTGACGGGCGGATCCCAATGGGGAGTTCAAAGTGCTACCATAAATCATTTCCCCCCTACCCCCTGCCCTGTCCCCCCGGGACCTCAGCATACGGGACCTCAACGCAAGCTGGCGTTTCCGGTTGCCGCTGCGCACGTAATGGACGACCGGTGACTCCGCAGGTCAAGTGTCCAGTCCAGAGAATAAGAGAGAGAGATAGGTAAAGATAAGCAGGGCTGTCTCCGTTGGGCCTCCCTTGTGAACGCAACCCTTTTGCGTTTCTGGCGGCGACGACAGCACACTATTGGCATATATCGTCGCCCGCCAGGTCGAGTACGGGAGCACAGAGGAGATCCCATAAATCTGGTGCATCTGTCCGGCCGTTGGGGAGCACCCACACTTCTTCTTCTCGGCCAGCTCACTTTGACAGCTTTCCTCCGACAGTTTTGCCAGTTTCATGCCAGACGTTTGCCAGACTACTTTTTCGTTCGCTTTCGACTACATTTTCGTTTTCGTTGCATTCTTCTCCGGTCTGTTATCTTGGGTTCTTTTCCCTTTTTCTTGGGGTTTTCTTTACCGTATAGGTCAGTGAACCAAGGGGTTTGATCGTCTCCATTCGGTGCTCCATCGTTCGACTTGGAGCACGCACGCAATCACAGACCAGGGGGCCGTCGGAGTCGGCGACCGGATTCCCTACCGGATGCATTCGGCAGTCGTTTGCGTCCGGTGTGCCAATTCTTCGCCTTAAACCTTTTCCCTGTCCACTTACCAATTTCTTTCCAATTACTTCCTCCTCCGCAGACTAAGAGTGCCCGACATGGACACGGGGAGGGGGGCATTGGACATCTCCAATCGGTTAGGGCTGTCGGACGTATTTCGGACGACCTGGGTACAGGATTTACATACCACCCGGTTACGACGACGACGACGCCCGTCCGCGAACGCGCAGTGTCTGTGTGTGTGTGTGTGTGTACCGCGGAGGAAACATTGGTGGCGGAGAGCATGCATTTCCACTTCGCCCGTACGCCCGTGGCCCATAACACGGGGGGCCGGAGGTACATGCACGCATTATGCAACTGACCTATTCTCGGCGGAACGGTTTTCGTACGGTGTAGGATGCTGTTCACTCGTCTTGGGCCTTGGGTTGGGCTGGAAGTCTGGATGGAAGGGTTCGGGAACTGGACACCGAGTGTACTGTTTTGTGATCATTCAAGGGGCAGCTACAGACATTGCACAAGTCGTCCCAAGTAGTGGAAGAAGGCCTTGATGTACTTTAACTGTTATTTGAAGTGTGGAATAACCATTCGACTGTCTAAAGCAATGTTAATAGTAATTCAATCGTTGCTGCAATCCAGCAACCGAAGAAGTTTGTAATGGTGGTGTACTTTTTACTGCATTTCTTCTTCTCTTCCCTACGCGCTGGTCCTCCTTTTCTTCTGCCATCGGACACTTATTGCGACACGCTGGCGACAGCATCCTTCCGGATGTCGCCCCAGAGTGGTGTATCGTGACAGTTCGCGCCACCCACAAGAAAAGCCTCAATATAGGCGTCCTACCTCTCTTATCTGCACCACCACCAAGTTTTTTTTTATTTCCTCCCATCCCAACCCATCCATCCAATCCATCGTCGCGGCGAGTAACGGGCCCAGGGCTGACCTTTCACTTTCCGGCCCCGAAACATGCACTCGCCGGTCGGATGCATTTATAGTTACCGCGTGGATGCTTTAATAAAACCGAGCGTTTTTTTTTTCTTCTCCGCCGTTTTATTTTAAGATGACTTTTCCTGCACCCTCCCCCCAACCCCCTCCTGCAGGACGATAAAATAAACAAGAAACGACTCATGCACATGCCAGCGAAAGGAAGAAAAAAAAGTACCAACAAACAAAAAATGCATTCGAAATACGAAAATGCAACAAAATCAGAGGCACAGACAACAAAAAATCGGCAGCCCACCGCAAAGGGAAAGTGATTGTGGTATTTTTTTGGACTTTGTGGTTGTTGTTTTTTTTCGTTTCCTTCTTCCTTTAGCCTGCCCTCGCCGATATGGAAGTCCGTTTGTCACGCGTGCAGCGCATTCCGCGCAAGACTCGCAACAATTTGTACATCCGCAGCCTACGCACCGTGCGAGGCGAACGCGAAGATTATACGAGCAAGGACTCGCGAGTGAGTGCCCTCGGCGTGCGCAGACTTCCTGGATCACTGGACCGATCCGATCCCGGGCTGGACGAAGGACGGAGGAGAAAACGGGGGAAACAAAATTTAAATATTAACGAAGGTGCCCGCGAGAGCAAATACATTGACAGGATAAATGGGGACCTCCACCAAATAGGGACTTGCAAATGGTACGCCTTGTGGACGCCCTGGCGCAGGAATAAATTAAAAGAAAACAGAAATAAAACCAACCTCCCGAGCACCCGTCCCCCGGTAGGATGCAAACAGTGAAAAAAGTCCGCAATTATTGGAGGAGTTTCTGAAGACGAACGAGCACCAGGAGCAGCGAACGAGACGTCATAAACTAATCAAGCAAATGGCGGCGCCCAATCATGTGCTACACAATTAGCTGGCAATAAAGCACCGTTTGCAGCTGCTACTATAACACTACACGGCTGCCACAATCGAGCGCAATTAGTGTCCACGTTTATACCACCACCGAGGGAGCCACCGGGTTCGTGTATTTACGAAGATTGGAAGATTTACGCGTACGGATCTTATACTGAAGTTTGTTCCTCGAAGACGAAAGGCGGATGCAGTACCGCCATTCACTGTCGCACTGGTTCCACGCACTTTGATGCAGCTGGGCCAGGTTTTTTGACTGAAGTTACTCTCGTTCGGCACGAAAGTCGTAACGGACCAAGTCACCAGTTGGGGGTTTGTGTGATTCGGGAGGGATCAATAAACGATCCATTAGCGAAACGCACCCGATCCGGCTCCATAAGGGGACTAGGGTAATACGTCCAGCTGGGGTGAGATTAATGATACCAGGAAGTGGTGGCCTGACGACGAATTCCGCACTACGAACCGGACCGAACCCCGCATGCCTGGACCCAGCGGTAGTGGCTGATCCGATTGGAATTCCATCCAGCTAACGCGTCGCCTGGACCTCGAACGACTCGCTAGGGAGTGCCCCTTCTAGGCTGACTGCCGGGACTGATTCGTTCTAACCTCGAACCACTTCGAGAACTGGCGCGCGCGCGCGAGGTGTACAACATTGTTGACATGGTCGCTACCTATTCCCCCGCCCCGGTCCACTACCGGACCCGAGGTGACTAATGGATGGAGTGTGTTCACCGACCACCACCGCATTGGTCGGTCGGTGTGGGCCTATCCCAAAATCTCGACCGCACCGCGACCGTCTTGGCGACTCCTTTTGCCGAACACGATCGTATCACCTGGCCAGGCCTAGGCCGTGCTCCGCAGCCGAACAATTAAAAGCGAAGAATGTGCTCCATTTAGACCCCATTTAGACGCCGCTGGTTCGGTCGAGCTGTTGTGGTCATTCTTTCCGACCAATGCCGAATCTTTGCGCGTTGGAACTCTACAGTGGTCCCATTGGCGCACGGTTGGCCCTGAAAACTGTCAACTAGTGCGACATGTGTACAAAGCGCGGTACTAAGGGCCGATGTAAGCCGTCGTAACACAGTGGGGTTTCCGTATTGCCTCCAAGCATCCGACGCGGAGATTCAGGGGACAATTAGTTCGTTTGTCACTCTTTTGGCACTCGCTGTATACACGTATGGTGTACCTCCCGATCGAGTGTGATCGTGACGTCTACTGATGTCTGCCGCGACGCTAATGCGGTCTGATATCTGGTATCTTGCGGACTTAAACATTAGTGGTGCTCTTAGTTCTCAACGGATACTGTGGTGGCTGATTCTCGTACACCAGCTGACCCAGAACCAACCAGAAGAAGGACCGTTCCGATGGCAGGCTTGCAGTGTGTGGTTTGTTTCTTTACATCACCGACAAACACGCCGTCCTTTCTCTCTCCCTCTCTCGCTCCCCTTCTCTTCCGCTTCGTGCTGAGGTTGGAACTTGACACTGACTCTTGACATTGCTCTGAAGCACACCGTGGGTGCGTCGTTCGATGGGCCGTGAAGCGGACATTCCAGAGCATGAACCGCGCCAGCCCGAGTGTAAAGTGTTTACCGCCAATTCCACCGATTGACGTTGACACTCGCCGTCACGCCAAGTCAAATCATATCCAAACTGGAGTGGGTGTATCGGGGATCGGATAACTGTGGATTATTGCCATGTCCGGTGGACATTCCACGAACTTGCTGAAGAGAACTGAAAAGATCTTATATTGCGTAATGATTGATTGTTTTCTAGAACTTGCTTGGAGTCTGAGTCAACGGTTCAATGTACTTCAGGAGCTGGAGTGCCCGTCAGATTTATTTGTGAGTCGGGATAAACGGAAGTTTATTTGGTTTTAGAACGATGTTTGAAGGACCCATAGCACAAAGCGTAAAATTTCGTGCAGGTTCTTTACCAAAACCATACAGATTTACAGCAACAAAAAACCTTTAATACTTATCTACAGAATCTAGGAATACATGCCTAGGAAAGCTAGGATACCCGCCTACACGAAACGAAACGGTGTAAATTGACATTTCATAATACCTGATGACGGCCTACGGGACGTGGTGGAAGCAGCCGGCAGTGGCGCGCTGTGCACCAACATACACCGAAGGTCCAATCCAACCTGCCCTCTCGACTGCCGTACAATGACAAATTGATGCTAATGTCGTACTTGGCTGTTCACATCGCCAAACCCCCGAGAGCCACCCTCCCAGCTCTGCGGGAGGAGAAAGAAAGAAGAAAAAAAGCTACTCCCACCGCACTGCAGTTAACGGCCAATTCAAATATGACGCCGGACGAGCGCGCGGGTAAGCGAAGAAATGAAAAACACTTGTACGAAACCTATAAGTACACATAAAACAAGTACCTAAAGAAGAAAAAAGGGCCCACCTGGACCGATGGCGTAGGAGCAGCGTAGGAACAAAACTGCTACAAAGGGAAGAAAACAAGGGCTTCCACTGTACCACTGTGGCACACCGATGGAAAATGAAGCAAAACACACACACAGACACAAGAAAAAAAACCCACCCCCCGGTCAACAATGCGGACAATAATTATAACCAATTAATTTACAGTATTGCGCACGCGTTCGCGAGCCACATTCGAACGGTCGACAAAATGGCGCCCGGCACGCTAACCCCGGCCGGGAAAGCCAAAGTGCCGCGTTTGTTAAATACACTTGCCTTACTGTTGTCGTCGTCGCCATGGAGTCCCAACATGGGGGAGTTTTTCTCGACGGGGGCGGTTTTCTGTCGGAGCAAACGGGGGTGCCTTTTCTTCGCCCTGCACGCCCTCTCCCGGGCCCATTGCGCAGATGGAATCTGGTTAATCTATTTTCCTTTCCGTCGCGCGCGTTTTCATTCTCTCATGCAGTGCAACACAGAACGCCGTGGGACGTCGTGCCAGCGTCTCGAGTGTGAATCAAGTTCAACCCTTCGCGTAGGCACTTGGTGGCTCCTTGATGGAGTTACACGGGAAGGCTGTTGCGACAAACGTTCGCAAAAACCGAGCGACCATTGTTTGCGGCTGATTGCCGATGGTGACTTGACGGCTGGCGGACTCGAAGGAAAACATTCATACAACAGTCACAGATGGTACATAAAAAAAAAGGGTTCACTTCAACTGTCATTGTCACGAGTTTATCTTTAAGGCCCATTACAAATGCGTCATGGCATAAAACGCGGGACCTTGTTTACCACTCTTTATCTCAGTACAAGTTGTAAAAGGTGTGGAAAATATCGCGGCAGCTAATTTGAGGATACAGTTTTATCAAAAAGCTAGCGTCCGCTTGGTATCTTTGTGTATCTGTTTGGTTTGGCTTGAATCATCTCCCTAGCCAACCCGCTAGGCTATTCCGGAACTTGCTGTTCTATTGCCTATTGGGAGAATTATTCAGCCCGCAAACAAGTAAATGGCAAGAGTACCATATTAGATTAGATAACAAGTACATACATATAGTAACTCAACTAATATTTCATCCTTTTCATATTAAAGTGTTTAAACTCAGATTATCCGCCGTAAAAAAAAAGACATTCTCCAAATAATGCAAGTGATGACACGCCGCGACCGGGAACTGTGTCAGCCGGTCAACAATCGACCCTTGCTGTTCCCCTTCGTAGCGTTCGTCGACCCACGCACTCATATTATCACGCCCCGGACCGCAATTGTGTGGCACGGGAAATTACCCCCACCGCGGGTCCCAACGAGCGACACATCGATTGACATCTGACAGCTTCTGGCTGCGCAACCGTCGGCGTAGGCTTTCGTCGCTGCGAAACACGCGCAATAAGGCCCATCTGCAGGGTGCACAGTTGGACGAATGTCATCCAATGCCTGAAACTCACCGCGTTGGACCGCACGCGCCGTTGCGACAGAATCCGTCCGCATCAGTTGGCAGGCGTCCCATTATTACACGGTGTCCAGCGTTACCGACACACCGCGCTCAACCTATTGTCTCCGATGATACGCCTGGGAAAAGTCATTCTAAATATGACTTAAGACTTCTACTTTCAGCTGTCACTTCGACACATTTTCCCTTCGTCGGTGGTTCGTTGCTTGTGGTGACGAAGAAGTCTCCGCACTGCACTCTGCAACAACAGTGCCCCACTGCGGATGACCTTAACGGACATTCCCATAACTCTCCGTTCAAACCATTTATGAATCGCTAGGAATCGTCATATCTCTGTTTATTGGGGAACATTGACTTCTGGACCAAATCTATAGAGTTTGTCGACGTCCTCCACCAAATGTTGTGAACCTTCTTCCTTCCTCCAAGATCTCCCTCGCTGAAGTCCTTCAAGGATATTCACCATCAGAGCCGTCGTAGTCATAGTCGTAGCTGTACTCGCCATAGCTCTGTTTGTCGTAGTTGGTTCAGGCATTGTTTCTCCCATACACGGGGCATGAGTGTAAAAATTAAAGGGACAGGAGTTGTAGTTTCACTTCAGGATTACTTCCTACTGGTATTACGGGTGGTGATACTGACCAGACCCATTGTGGTTGTGGAAGACGCCCTTGTCGTTGCAGGTGGGACACTGGTCGAGATCGTTCCCGGCCTCGTTGTTGTGATTGCTCTAGTAGTAGTAGTAGTAGTCCTTGCAGTACTCGTAGCCCCAGGTCGCACTGTGCTGCTCCTTGGTCTGATCGTAGTTGTCCTTGGTCTTGGCGTGGTGGGCCTCACTGTGCCCGGATGGATAACAACGACTACCCTCGGTGGAACACCCCTCAAAGTTGCTGCCATCCTCCTCGTGGTCCTGGTCGCTAGACCCATCGGAGGCCGTTTTGTCGTAGCACCATGTCTCGTCGTCTTCAGCCCCAACACTGGCGGGTGGACCAGCGGTCGCTTCGTCGTTGTTATCGGTTTCCTCACACGCACCAACAACTTGACGTAGATCTGAATCCAGCCGAAAGGAACATTCGAATCTTCGGCAACCTCGTACCTGTCCAGACCGTATGCACCACCACCACTCAGTGCGACTGCGGCCAGTATGAGCAGCGACACTTTCATCGTCCGGGTCCCGGAAAAACCGTACACATGCCGACACCTAGAGGTGCCTTTATATACACTTCATTCTGGAGGGCGGTAAGCTAATTCGCTTTTAATGCTTATTTAAGCGCGACAACCCGGAAGGAACGACGCGCTATAATGATCGCTAGCGATGGCTGGAAGCGATCGCGAAAATAGCAGGTGTAATTTAATGTAACGAACTTTTGTTCCCTGACTGAACGCCGTAATATGTTTTAAAACTATTCACTTCACTTCAGCAACTTTGGACACAAAAGGAAAGCAACATTCTTGTTGCGGTTAAATAACGAACTTCACTATGGAGAAGTCTACCCCGAACACCAAGAGATAGAAGAAGGTTATGAAAGGATCGTAAAGTGCGATCACTGAACAACAAAACGCTCGAGTTCTGCTTCTAGGGAAAGAAGCGGCGAAGCAGATCTCTTCGATTGGAGTGATGTTGCCCAACACTCGCGATAGGGATGGTCCGAAAGTCTTCGCTTCGGAAGGGTAGCACCAGTAGAAAATCACCGATCTCCATCCGTTGATTTTCCTTTTGCCACCGCGGTATTAGAAAGCAGGGAATCAAAACACAAAGTGTTCCCCTAAAGGTGCCGCCGCTACGATGGGAACAATGCCCGACTGGTGTTTACTCTTCGTGCAAACATAAAGAAGCTCGCCTCCCACCCAGTCAACACGACTACTAGCCATGTCTCTGGACGGGGCCAGAGACGAGAGAGCTCTCTGTAATTCTCCGCCGTGAACTTATCGATTATTAATCGTAAAGTGGTATGAAATAAGCCCGGGGGAGGTGATTGTGGCCGGGTTTCCAATCCAGCAACCCTCCAACCTTGGTGCACGGCCCGGTGCTTGCAATTCGGAATACCTATCGGTGGCGGAGCGTAATTGAAATTCGTACTGCGCGCTTCGTACACCGACGGTCTGTAGGATGAGCTCGCGAATGTAAAAGAGCGCAAAAGAAATGACCACCACCGCTCCCCCAAAGGGTGCAGGTTTACATCGGTAAAGGCAGCACGGGGAAGCATAACGGAGGCCTTTCCCCCCCCCTTTTTTTTTTTTGTTAGAAAAACGACTCATCCCTGGACCCGCTAGGAAAGACCAGAAAGACCCACTACGAAATTCAGCCACCTTTGGGCCCGCTTATGCAAACTAATTTGCATGGCGTGGCGAATGCAAATACCATAGAATTAAGTCCACAAGTGGGCATACTTAGAAGACATGCCCGGTAGCATGGCGTGACGTTGCATTATTTTAACGAAAGTAACAACAACGCGAGACCCCGTTCCATCCGAAACATAACATTAGTATTCATGTGTGTTTGAAATATATAATAGTTTATTGCAGAACTTGGTTATCACAATTGGTAAATATAGCATTTCATTGAAGGGACACACATTTTACAGAGGCGTTGAATTGTTTGCGGGAGAAAGGAAATGTCCCGACGGGTCCTAGTTGGAGTCACTATAGTCAAGTTTTTAGTTAGAAATTGATCGAGCACATTTAACGGTTCAATTAAATAAGTTGACCAGTATGGCGAACCGCAGTAACCACCAACTTCAAACGGAGAAGTATGAAAAAGAAACAGAAAAAAGTAACACCAGCAAATGCTTTATTTTCGGAAAAGCTCAAACTGCATCGGTTGCGGTTGGTTGTTGCAGCACATTAGACCCACGAAAACTGGATGGTGCCTC
>JAOEFI010014924.1:4334-19558 GCA_034621735.1 Anopheles plumbeus | reverse complement strand
TGTGGAGGTTGTGCAAATTCAACGGCGTAATATGACGTGGATAACATGTAACCAGGGTCTTGACAGGTATACTGCTCAAGATAGATGATAGTTTGCCGTTTTGTACTCGTTCGCGGGCAGATAGATTGCATCCGATTCCCGGCCGCTGTGCCAGCGAAAGACCGTGTTTGTGTGCCGCGTGGCGCGAAAGCGGCGCTCTTTCTTTGCCAAAAATGCAAACAAAAAAGAAAAATCCCTCCCACGCCCAATACGGTTTGCGGCCGTCGTAAATGGGAGGTAATAATTATGATAATTATTGAAGTGTTTTGTTCTTCTCCGATTCTCGACAGACAATTACAGTCAAAGCCACCTCCTCCTGGCCAAAACAGTGCTCTCTACCGGCGGCAGTTGCCGAGCATTGCGCAAATTTATACCGCCATTTGTTTGGCTTTTGTAATTGTTTTGGAAACTTTTGCAAAGGACCATTCGTACAAAATTATTGCGCAGTTACTAGCCCGGTGCCCGGTCTGTGTTTGCATCTCTCGCCCGGCCGCGAAACTTCATCGAAGGGTGATGATGTTTTGCGGTCGAAAGAAGCCCAGTATTGATAGGCGCTGGAATGCGGACGAGTTTGATCGTTTGTTTTCCGAAACAGGTTGCCCCTAGGCCAGTCCTTCAACGAAGATGCTCGCGGAAGATGGTGATTAATAGCGTCGAAAAGTGTTCGAGTTCCTTGATCGCATCTCGTAAGGTGGGAACCGGGTACTCGAGAATCGAGGAATAATTTCTTAAAACTTTTCCAAATGCTGTAGGCAGTCGGTTGGAGGTCGCGTTCTTTCGATCATTCTTCACCAAGATGCCGGCCGGCACGGTCGTCATCGCGCCATTAGAAAGCTGGCAGTGAAAATTGAAAAGAACTTGTCATCCTTATTCGCGCTTATCAAGATCAATCATGCGGTCTCTGTTGGCAGCGAGCGACATGCAGCCGGGGACAGAACTCCCCTTTTCCCAATTCGAATGGGTTTCGCGTGGAATTCGGCAAAATGCGTAGACAACTGTTTGCCGTTTGCTAATACAAACTAACAGATCTACAGAATTGCTCCCTGGTCTGCTTTCCCGGGAGTCAACGAAGAAACAACCCGAACGGAAACCGTACATGGGAATCACACCGGGAATCAGGCGGCCTTTTCTAGCCCGCAGTTCAGCCCCAGTTCGTCCGTTTTGAAATATTATTTATGGTTAGTAATTAATCCCTGTCGTAAACAATCATATCCTCTCGCTCCGGTGACGAGATTCCGGAATCAGTGTTCCTCGTACTGGATCACGCTGGAAAGGCGCGGGATAATTTGAACGTAGAGGTTTAGAGGCCAGCGGTATTGCTCATGGCGAACGGGACAATTTAATCACACCGGTATCCAGAATCGGAGGTAATTGTAACTACAGTGGCTATATTTAGCAAAGTCTTTCAGATACGGGTAATCCACAAAGCCCATAAATAGCCGTAGTTCAGGGAGAATTGAATCCATTTCTGCCTTGAGTTTTAGAATAAATTGTACTCAAATGATATTTGTGGTTAGAGAAAAATAAAATCCGGTTTCTAATAAAATGGACCACTTGACTAATATTCTATTAAATAGAAAGAATTTCAAGAATAATACTCGAATATGCAGGAACTCATGAAAGTAACATAAATGAAAGGTAGACGCATACGTAAACCGAAGCTGTTATTGGACAACTACGATAGACGACACCGAAAGGTAAGTTCTTGATAGTTTTTCTGAAATGCAGAATAAACTGTAAACTTTGAACTTCGGCTGATTGATTTAATTGGTTTGCGGACGTCAAGCGAACCACCCATGCACCTGAAGAACTATGTTTTAAACCACTTTATTAATGCAGCGTTCTCAGAATGTTTTTGTTCACACCAAATTCCAGTTTCAGCCCGCCTAATGGTGTGGTATTTGTTTTAATGTCTCTGCCATTAGTGATAAAGCTTTAGTTAATACATATATCTCACCACCACCGCCGGTCGTGAGTGTAGTTGCAGTTGAATGGTGTGGGTTTAGGTTCTCGTTAGCCGCTGGAGTTGTACGTCGTTGAATGAATATTCAATGAACGGACGTCAAGGGCAAAGAACTGTACTGAAAAACTCCCAAAAATGGAGCATTGGGTGAAAAATTCTTCTCTGTCGGTTTGGGGTTTCGAATATTTATCCTCGAAAAGGCGCACGGCTAGGAATGAATAAAAGCTGATTGTTCAGTCAATTAACGAATTAATATTTATTTTTCCAGTAGCTTTCCTACAACGCTGCGCTACCGCTGAATCAGCTAATTAAATGATATCGGCCATGCTACCCGAGAGTGGCAGGTGAATTTAAATTCGGACCCCTAAAACTGTCCGTTGCCCCTCTCGGTGGAAATTCTAAACGAAAGCTAAGCATATGTATTTGTTGTTTCTTTTTCCTCTTACCCACACTTAGTCTAGTTTTCCAGTCTAAGCCGGCCAACTATCAATAAATGAGACACAAACACTCGGCCAGCAGGCACGCCTTTTTTCCCATCCTATCCTTCCGTCCGTTCCCGGTGTGAATAAATCGGCTTGGGGCACGGAATGTGCGCGGCCGATGGAAAAATTTTTCAATATGGCCTGTCCGGGGCAAGCGTCTCGGTGGTATCGGTGAGTTCGATATCTGCCTATTCTGCGACAAAATCGTCGATCGTCGTCGCCATATCGTAGCCGTATCTCCGCCGGGCGCATGGTTGGCCGCACTGCTTGGCAATCGGTGCCCATTTTTCTTCCCGAAAGCAAATAAAAAGACAACAAATCCTGCGTGGCGCGACGACTGCAATCGGAAACCGAACACATAACAATTCCGTAATTGATGATCTCAAATACAATGATAAATTTCCTTAATGATCTTTAAATTTAATAAGTTAGTTATAATGTTTTACTTCCCTCCCGTCCCGGCCATCGGGCCGTCGTGGCCGCGGTGGTGTAGGCGTGAGCGTGTGTGGGTCGGGCCCCACAGCAGTGGTGGTAGGGATTGGACGAATGAAAACGATGTCTTAATTCATTATTATTCGTGCGACGAGTCGGCCGGGCGTTCCTCGCGGTACCAAAAGCTGACCGAGCTGACTCGATCGCCCAATGGTGGTGAACGATAGCTCCGTCTCGCGCAACAAGCGCTCCCCGGCCGGAGGAAATGCCGAATGCGGACAGAAAGCGGAGAGAAAAATAACGCTACAACTTACTTAATAAAGCGATCGCCATCGGAAAAAAAGGGAATAGAATAGAAATCCTGAGCTTCGATGGGTCGCCCCGATGCTGACCGCAGCACAAGATACGCAGGGCTCATTAATTATGTCGGGCGAAAGATCGACACGACACCGGCTCAGGACAACGCTGTCCGGCACTGGCTGTGGCTGTGGAGCAGGAATGTTTCCTCGCGAAGGCACGTTGCCGAAGAATATTCCGACGCTTTTTTTTTGTTTTGTTCCCCGACCGCCCCAGCGGCCGCTAGCGAGTTTTCGAAATGCGTAAATAGTTGGAGGGATTATTATTATTATTTCGTTTCTATGAATTCATTCCAATCCGCTCGGAATGGATGACGACTCTGCGGGCCCCAAACAGGTATTCCACCGCTCGGGGAACCGCGTTGGGCGCGCTGGGCTGGCGTGCCGATGCTGGCGGTGCATTGTTTACCGGCCACGTTGTAGGATTGAATTCAAAATTTGAAAATTGATCATTAATTATAAGTGATCAGATACTAAGATCAGTCTTCCCGTAATTCCTTGTGAGATGCCGATGCTCGGAGTTTCACCGATTGCCCACATGGCGGAGGTTTGGGGGGATTTGTGATATCATCGCTCAAGAGTTTTGATGGTTTGGGTGGTTTTTCTTCTTTCTTCCGTCATTTTTTTTTCGTACGAAGGTTTTGTTTAAAATATTTCATATATTGGAAACGACTTATCGAAGTCTACCATTTTTCAACCTGCGACTTATCTGGGAATGTTTTTTCTACTTTTCTTTCTGTGATTGTCTATATGTGACGACAATCTTGGCTCGTCCACAGGACGTCGTGAAGAGAATGAGAAATACCAGACCTTCGACATCATTGGTCAGCTCTTTGATGTTGTTGCGTGATGGTGCTTGCCTCTGTATTATATTATATTTATCTGAGTATGCCACGGAATTCTACATTCCGTATACCGATCCTAAGAACCTGAGCCATATAATAATTTGAGTTAGGAAACTACAACGAGCTGAGTTTGAAATATATATGGTAGGTGTAACACACTCCAGCCCTCCATCTTCAATGAATATCAAAATATATTAAATTTCACCCAATACACATGCCCTCGGTTCCATTGTTCATGCAACGAAGTGTTGATCGTTGATCTTTTTGTTTGTAAAAAGATCCTTCACTATCGTTACTTTCGGCACCGAGTGAAACATCGAACAGTGTTTTCGGTCGCTCTTCGCGAGCTTCGATCGTTTCGGAAAACGATCGCGGCTATTGAGTTTGTCGTTGCTCAAAGCGTGACATAAGGTTAACAAGGGGCCCGATAACCTCTCGAGTGCGGGCCCCGAGAGCGAGTGAAGTGTGAAAAATTTGTTCGAAAGCAATAAATTATGAATTCACATGCGCAACTCCCTCCCTCCCCGCGCCGGGACATGGCCAGGCGAACTTGAAGCGCAAGATTGCCTCTCCGAAGACCTCCCTCGGCACGGAGCGTATGATTAATGATGTTTTAATAGTGTTGATAAAAAGAAACAACTCCGCAGCGAGAGAAAGAACTGGAAAAAAAAACCATAAGCAAAACAGCCCGGAACACAATGCACAGAATGGAGTGGCTTCGTTCGCACCTAGCGATTGCATAGAACATGATCGTCGTCGTCGTCGTTGTCGATGGTGGGCAGAAGGAGTGAGTGGGAGAGGGTACCTTGCGCATACACGCAAGCACCCGACAGGCGTCAAGAGTTTACATTTTTCAATTAATAAAATTTTTGTATGCCAAAGTTTCGCGCCCCGTGGTTCCGGGGGGAAATACCTGTGCACGCGTCCCGCTCGCTCTATCGAATTGTGATAAATGGTGCGAGCAACGGTCGTCGGATGATCGCAATGCTGCTCATCGCTGGGGTGTATTGAACTGTGGCGAATAGTGGTTGTGGGAGGCTTCTGCGCCTTCTTGTTGATTAATATTGTATTTCAGTAACTCCCGATGTGATCCTGACACGACGGTGCAGGGTTTTTTTTTCTTCAAATTACTCCCCCCGCTACTGCTCCTCCCGTTTCCGACCGGTCCGCCCGGTGCCAACGTCGTAGGAAACAGACTGTGCAGCAAATTGGCTGCATTGGCCTACTGTGACGGGATGGATTTCGTCAATGGTTGGTGTCATGTGTTAAACAACAGACGCCATGACCCACCCTCCCAGTAGTCACCGGAGACTTCGGCACTTCGATCCCGTAAAGACACTACTGGCGAGGAGGACGAATTTGCATGAACTTGGTGTGCCATTTCGGTTGTTTGCTTGCAATAGCAGCGTGATACTTGTTCCCTCGCTGCGTCGTCACAGTTCCCGTTTCTACCCAGTCAGGAGCAATTTCGTGCATATGCGCCATCAAATTTCTTCAATGTCCGCCACATCAGTCACTCACAGCTGGCGACAGAAAAAAGTAGCGCCCCAGGCGAACCAGTGTTTGTGTGTGTTTGATCAAATTAAACTTACGCCGCTTTGCAGGTAGCGAAGAATTCTTAAATGAATCCCTTCAAAGCAAGTAGCAAAGAGGGGGGTATTTCGTTACTGCGAATTTCCCACAGGGCTTGCCATATTGCACACGAACTGTACGTTGCACAATGCGCTACCGCACACATCCTTTGTCATCCGGAGATCGCAAGCGCCCAGCTCTGAGTTCGGCCATTTTGGGTGCAGATTCAGAAATCTTCGCATCATGCGGCGTGTCACAGTCGCCGTCAAGAATTCGTCACTGCAGCGCCTCCGCGCCTCGATATCGATGAGTGTGTGTGCGTGTGTATGTGCGTGCGTGTGACCCTGCGCTAGGGTTCCCTCTCGTCCGATGATCATCATCACAACGGGCTCGTCTAGGTCGAGGCGCACCGCGGAGAGTGCCGGTTGTGTTCCGCAGCAAATTAAAACGCGCAAAAACACAATGGAGATTGATAAATCGTCTTCCATCCGTCAATGTCAGAATATATTAGAGTGTAACTATTTCTGTTTGTTCTTTTTACTTTCTATCCACTCCCTGCTTCTGCCTCAAACTCAAACTCCGCCGTCGAGACGCAGCGCGACGCTATAGGGAAACATTTTTGGGAACGTGTCCTACGCATTCTCACCTTTTCGGTTTAGCTTGAAGCCGTTGGCTGCGTATATGACAGGGCTGTAGGTTTAGCGTGAAGCCGCTGTCTGTGCCGCTGTGTATGTGTGAGAGTGCGTCAGTTGTGTCGTGTCCATGCCTTCGATACGGTCATGCTCAAGGCAAACTCGATTGAATTTACTCTCGTCTGCTCGGTCGTAATCTCTGCAGCCCTATACAACACCAAACTGGCCCAAAAGCATTTCGTGGGCTCTAATTCAAGCACATTCGTGTAACGGGAGATGGAATTCATCTTTCGCTTTGTACACTGGCACTTGGGAATTACATTTTTTTCATTTTTTTAAATTTCTTTCCCAATTCCATGCCCGAAATCCATTGGCAAACAATGTAAGAAAAAAACCATAACCAGTTCCGTCATGGGGGAACATTGCATGATGCTCGGTTTGTGAATTGGTAGCATGATGGCGCAGATGGAGTCGCCCGCTGGCATGTAGCATCTCCGGTCCTGCCTGTCAATCAAATGACGCTACAGTCAGTTCTGTTTTATGTCGGCCAATCCTGTGCAGAATGTGCGGGAAAGGAAAAACAAACCCCAGAATGGACCACAGACGTACACCGGCCTGTGTAGCATTGATTGACAAAATCTGTCCTCGCCACAGGTAAACTCGGCCAGCTCCGTGCCAGTCTATGCTCGCGGACGCTCGAGACGCTCAAAATGGAAGGAAACAAAATACGGTCAATCTGTAGCCTCAAACTAGCCTTCTTCGAGGGAATATTTGATGGCCCGAGTGTCGGTCAAGGGAAGGTGAAAAGGCACCATCAGCATGCCAACGGCCACGGGACGCGTTTCGATAAATGATTGTAGTTACTTTAGCATAATTAATAACTTAATTATTCAATATGTGTTACTCAACGTCGGTTCTACGTTGCTTTTTTTTGTTTTCTCCTTCGAGAATGAATAGTTTATTTATTTAAGCCGTTGTTTTTTCCGCTTCTCCGCTGGCCAGCAGGGGCGGCAGTTGATAGTGTTGTGCATTTCGAATCCGAAAAAATCCGACTTCCTCGGTCTCACTCACACTCACGCGAAAGGGGTCCGATCGGTCCGCGATCCCCGATCCCCCGGCGCGTGATGGTGTAAGGTGATTGGATCAATGTTGATCAATGCCCAGAGAGATTTACGCTGCCTTAGAGTGGACACTAACGCCTCAGCGAAATCCTTCCCCACCCAGCATCGTCCCTTCACCATTCCGTCCCAATGGATGGATGCCTCCGTGTGTTTTGCATGCGCTGCAAACGAACAACATCGCTCCAAAGCGACTGACGGGCCGGGCCGGCTCCGTTGCCCAGTTCGAATACCGAACGGACCGAAGTAATAGAGCCGTGAAGCATGCATCCAGCGATAGAAAGAGAAACGAAGCGAATCCGAGCGGGGTGGGAGTGACAGCCAAGGTGGGACGGAACACAAGCAAGGGAGTCGGGAGACTGAGCGCGAGAGAAACAGAGAGGAAAAGATATGGGCAGCAAAAACATACGAGAGCACTGTACGTATGAAGATTAAGCACAATGATAATATCAAAATAAATTATCTCCTCATAAAAATTAATGATGATAATTTATTTTAGGCAAAAAAAGGGAAAATAATAAAATCTTTACGTTTACCTCGCGCGTGGGCTGCCAGACTGTGGCACGATCGTTTTGCTGTACCGATTTCCTATGCTGCTTGCTTGTCAGTTAGTTACACATCGCGAGCTTTTTTTCCTCTTCTCTTGTGTTTCTTGTGCTCTTCTTTAACTAGTGTTCCTCGATGTCCACGGATACCTTTTCGCTAGCCGTACCGTCGGTCCGTTTCGGATTGTTGTGTCTGCGGTGCACGGTGATCGAGTCCGAAGTGGGACAGTTTGACCCCTGCCTACTTCTAGCTGCCATCTAGCTCGTCCTTTTCCGCCCGAGGTAAGCGCATTGGAAAGTAATCCTCTGATGAACAACAGTGCACAATCAATGAACGTGTTTAACTCCTTCCTTTTCTTCAACAAACTCCAGTTCAACAACACTGAGTCGCAGTCTCCTGCCTGACGGTGCAAACAAATTACGATGACAGAAGTTTAATGTGTTATGAATCGATGGTTTGTTTACTCCTGCTCCAACTTCTACATGGCGAGCAATCGAACAATATGATTATTGGGTCTCAAATTTCACCTTGGTCGTCGACATTTCAATTCTCCGCAGGCCGTTTCACCCTGGCCGGCGCGTACTCCGGCACTCGGCACTCGGCCGCCATGTTCCGAGTCCCTTCGAGGCTCGTGTGGATCGGTTCCTTCCCATCGTGCGTTATTAATGGGAGTCCATTTCGGAAGCGATACCTTGGAAAGAGTTGTCAACGTAATGGAGGTACTTTTTTACGTTTTCTCCCCTTCCCTTCCGCTCCTTTCCAGCCGAGCGGGCTCGATTCCATCCAATCGATTCCGCGGTTTTGCGATCTTCGCAATGAACAATGGACTCGTGTGCAGGGCCCTGGGCTCGGTTCGTACGGTGCTGATCATGTATTTCCGCCGTGAGACAAGAAGAAAGCTCTTTGAAGAGGCCCATTTCGGGTACAGTTTAACGAAGGGTTCAGCTTCCGGTACGAGCGAGTACGATTTGTTGATCAGTGACATCTTGAAGAAAGTCTCGTGCTCGGTCGAATGATGACTCTATTGTTGGGTAGGTGCTTTTGGTTGAACTACTACGATCAGTACATCAGTCCACCCGAAAAGTTTGAAAGCTTGATGTAGCATTCAAGATTGCCAGCAGGATATGTAAGTCACAAAGGGGGTTTCTTTTTCTTATCGGCAAGTTTAAATTGAAACTATTTACATGGTACCACAGGATGGGGATGGGGAGGCTTTATGCTGCGAACCACGGCCGAGAAATGACGAAACAGCACTCTTTATCGTGATAAGAGGCAATTATAATGATGATGATGGTGATGGTGATGTTGCTCAAGACGATGAAGGTGATGATAATGTTAATGGTGATGATCATTATGTGATGTTGTTTGATAGACTGATCAAAACCCGCAGACATTCGTGAATGAAAGAAGAGGGTTTTTTTTCCTGATGCGTGCGATGCAGGCATACTGGAAAGATAACGCAAAACGTATGCGGCAGCAAATTGGGAGAAAAAAAATGGAAACAGAAGAATATAGACATTACACTAGTTCCGACGGCGGTGATAGCAAGACTCGGGCTCGTATAAGAAAAGCGCGCCATTATCAGCGCCCCTTGATGGGAGCGTGTGTGTGTTTGCGTGTGCCCATCATTACGAGGCCGATGATCGTGATCATGTATGACTAGAATCGGAGCACAATAAACGACCGAAAGCCGGGCGATTGTGATGCGACTGCCAACAAGGCGAGCGTTGCACATTTCCTTCGAATATAATACGCCCGGCCTACCCCAATCAACGAGCCCTACACCTGATTGCCACCCTAATCATCACCCTGTAAGGAGCAGGAATTGGTCCGATCGAAGGATCCGGGTGTGAAAAAGGCGAGAGGAACGATCGGTAGGGCAGAATGTTTTGGGAGCGTAATTATACGTGAAAATAATTACGACAATTTGCATTAAATAGTTCATTTAAAGGCAACATCATATGGATACGCCAGTGGACCGTGTTCTGAATCTTTTCTGTTTTTGGCTTTCATCGGAAAACGCTGCATCGCGAATGCAGTGTTTGAGGAGGGCAAGGCGCGAGGTATATAAATCGAATTCCACTCCAAGTGCTGGCGGGAAGCGATAATGATGCGGCCGCTCACTTTCCTCCCGTCAATCTGAGTCCTTTTGGTAATAGAATGAAAAAAAAAACGCAAGGGATGATTGACTCCTTAGGAAAATGATGACGGAAAGTGCAGTAATGTAGCGTATCTGTGGAGAGCAAACAATGTTCCAAAGCAATGATGAATTATAGTTCAAAAATGAACAAAGCAAAATTAGTTTGGTAAAAGTAGAGCTCGAACGTTTATTGTGAATTTTTGTGTTGTAAACTGCCATTTGGTCAAAATCAATAAAATTTTTATGCTTTCAATTAAAGTTCAAAATTGATTTGTTCAAGGTAGGAGGAAAGCGGATGTATATGATTATGAGAAACTTAAAGTAAATTTTCTCGTAACTTTGAATAACAAACACAAGTCTAAGGACGTCAAATTTTCACACCTTTTCCATTTTTGTTGTTTAAAACATGATTATCAAATTGTTTTTCTAACGAATGGGCAGTTTAACCTCTGATTGTAGTCAAACAATCCAAAAAAATATTACAGATTTGAAACTACGAACGGAACTCGATTTTGCTACGATATATTTTACTATAGTCGATTAGCCAATGTTGTACACTTTATTTCATCACTTCTGTCATTGATGCATCCCCGAAATTGATATTTTTATTGTCTCAAAATGTCAGAACCTTTTCGTTATTCTATTCCACTGATTTGGCACATTATTTTCCAGAATGAGTGTGACATGTCTCATATGACACTATCCTGCATGTCAAATAATATGAATAGCCGCGAAACCGAACTGGTTTAGAGTACTACAATGTTCAGTCAGGACAATGAAGTGCTTAAACTGTGCCCAGCGGAATGAAGCATACACAACTTTTAACGTACTTTACGTGCCTGGCCGTCTGTTGGGTACTGTCAAAAACAATGGATATTTTAATGCTTTTATTGAGTTATTACAAGAGCAACTTTCACCACAGCCCCGCCATAAAAACAGTGCACAACTGGAGGTTGATGAATTTACGCTTCTCTGGAGACACATCCGCCGGTTCCGGTTCCACGATCCACGAGTGGGTGCCCGAAACATATTCTAAGGCCTCCGGCGTCACTACCGCGGCCATATTATCGTTTTATTTGAGTTGAAAGAGGAAACTTTGCGTCTTTGAACTATGGTTCAGAAGGAAAAGTTCCCCTGGAAGCAGAATTCGGGCGCTAGTCGAAGGAAATTTCAGTTCAGGGAGTTGATGTGAGGTGATTAAGTGGCGTAAATTCAGCACCTCAACCGTGCGCTTCCCGAAACGATTGATTCGCACCCCAAACCGTTCCGTGCTCCTGGTCCAGCCGACAGTCTGATTAATGGCTGGGGAAGCCTACTTGCTTTAGTCTGCACCATCTTCGACTCACCGGGATGTATTACCGGGAGGTGCGCTCCTTTTCTAAAGTGGCATAGCGTTTTGTAAGGAATAACAAAAAAATCCCCATTGGGAAACTGTTTCCTTGAAAGGAAGTTTAAATCTCGAATTCTTTTCCCAGCCCGCCATTGGTCTCGAGGCTGGCCCGGTCTTTTTTACCTAAAGACCCTGCACGCACTGCGATTGACAGTTGACAAGAATATTAATTGTGTCCCTTTACACATTGCACACTGGTCTATTGATCGGTGCGTTCGTGTTCGTTTTTGTGCCGCCAGAAACCGAGCGTCCTTTGTGGGCCTTCTCCGGCTTCCAACTCCCGCGATGCGACCATCAAACCCCGGTAAGCTTGCCGGTTGTTCGAATGATGAGACGATTATCTGTTTACTCAGAACCCCGGGAAAAACACTGATGCTGGGCTTTTCGGTCTGCCCCGGAGAGAAGATGGGAGGTTGTGTGGGGCGGGAGCACTCCGAATATCTGCCTGCAATCAACCGCAGCATGGCGAACTATTGGCAGTCCAATCTTCTTCCGGTGGAAGAGTGATGAAAAACGAGCTACTGGAAATTTGAAGAAGGGCCGGACCGATGGAGGGATAAAAGAAAACTGTATCAATTCTGGCCGAAAGTCTCTGGAGAAATGATTCTTTTTGTTGAAATCGTCCCGCACCGTCTCGGGTCTGTCACTTTCCTCCCATGCTCGGCGCTGTCCATCAGGGCGGATTTGGCGTGTGCGGCGCTTTTTTCTTCCCCAACCAGTCAGGTTTAGGACCATTTTCTCTCGAGGGGTGTATATGACTTTGCTCTCAAATCCGCCCCCTTTGCGGAGAAGCGGGCCGGCAGCAGGAAAGAAAAAAAACCACGTTCCAGCTTCACGCGCCATGTTGTGCGGCCGGAACGGAACCGAAACGGAAGCGGCCCTGGCTTAGGGAAAGCGGGAAAAGCATTTGCCTGATACACACAATCACCGAGCAGTACGACGCATCAGGATATCAGCGAAACGGATGAATACAATGGGGTTGAGGAAGAAAATAAGTCCCAAACACGATAATGGAAGCAGCAGAACTCGAGCTGCGCAGGGTAAGAGTGGGAAGCTGGCTGGCTGGCTGGCTGGCTGGCTG
Organism: Anopheles plumbeus; assembly: GCA_034621735.1. Lineage (NCBI taxonomy): Eukaryota > Metazoa > Arthropoda > Insecta > Diptera > Culicidae > Anopheles > Anopheles plumbeus. The sequence goes on along the minus strand of JAOEFI010014924.1, from coordinate 6,962 downwards.
GTTGGCTGACTGACAGGCCGGTCGGTCGGTTGGCTCGGTCGTCCTTCGCTAGGAAAATCGTGCACGTCATAGATTAATGATGGCAATCCGTCAACATCAAGGGAAACTCTGCCATCCCATCCGAATGGCGAACCGGAGGGCTGCGGGCATAGAGCCCCGGGCAGGGATGGGACGGTCGTGCAGGAACGCAGTTGTGCCGAAGTGGCAGGCGAGCACATTTCGAGAAGTTTTGTGTGCAGGGAAATGATGAAGATTGAATTTTGTGTTGTTATTTTTTTCGTGCCTCTTACAAGGGTAGTTTCAGAGGAATTTGGAATTTTGCAAGCATTCGGTCGGGGCTAGTACCGTGTCAAAACATACGAAACGAACAGAAATGTGATTTCAGTACCCGTAATCCTTATTTAGGTTTGCAACTACGTCAACATTTTCATTCTCATCATTTTCAAAAAATTTCAACTAAATTGATTTCAGTTCAAATTAACTAATTGAAATATTCCTATTTGTTGTTGTTGCTGTTTTACTACCCTGCCGTCGAAAACATTTTCAAAATAATTAGGCGAATAAAAGAATTTCTACAATCAACTCATCAGATAAAATTAGCATAAATTTCGTGATGCCACTCGCAGAGTAGGAGAATTTCACTTGTAGTATAAAATAATCGATAGAAGATAAATTAAGGTATAAGTCATTCCTACGGAAAAGATGTCGAATAATCGAAACCTCGTTTATCAAAACTAGTGTGTTTGCCCACTACGTTTTCTCTGGCCAGTTGTGCTGTATTGGTTTGCCATAGCATCTAGCACCAGAGCACAATAAGTAGCTGTTGAATAATTCAAAATCAAATCATCGTGACAAATGGTAAGTTTGAACAACTTTGCACATTACTAACGGATTTCTATCGATAAAACATCGAATAAAAAAGGTGTAATCCTCAAAATCCCAGAAGTAGCGTCATAACACACCACCGCATTGGAATAATCTTACAGTCGTTCTGACAATGAATTCATTCTCTTTTGCTATACAATTTTACTTTATCATAATCCTCTACAGTTTATATTTTATTTCCAAAAAGGAATATATAGGGAACACCCTGTAAATGGCATAAGTTTTCATAGTGTGATTTTGTGTTCATTATTTTCTTATAGGAATTCGTCTATACGACACACCGTGTAACCATTTTGCAGGTAGCCATTTTGTGTGACATTTCGCCTTAGGGTATTAGGGTCCCGTAGCAATTAAGTGGCCCTCATTTCACTAATGTTTTCTTAAAAACGAAAACAACGATCCTTTGAAGTCAAGGTAACATTAATCCTTTATTTTGCAAACACGGTTTCAATTCACTCCTTTATTTCAGCTTGAAGGACATCGGTGCTGACCATTGGAACAAATCCAATTTACAATGTGATTCTATACCATTTCCATGCGTCATAAACGAGTCATAAACTTTTACTGTACTCCTCCAAGAAGGCAGTTTGGGTTTGTTTGCCATTTGCATTTGTTGGGTTTGACCCGAATGCAGATTCTGCACACTTTCCCAGAATGGTTGACTTTGCAGAATGCATTTTCCCAGATCGCGCTCAGTAGTATGTGAGAGGAGGCTCGGACATGATCGATCGCGAGTAGAGAAACAACCTGAGGCTACCTTTTGGAAGTAACGTTGAAACATCAGCAACAGTGAAATGGAACTCAACTCCAACGCACAACGGTACGATTTGTCGCCAGTTCCCAGCATCGGAAGCATCGCTCTGCGACAGGCTACGTCAGCTATTAATTACCGCGGCGATGTGATAGCGCGCATCCTGTCGCCCGGCCCGGCATTTATGAGCCCCGTCACCGGCCAGTGAGTTGGCAAACAAATCAAACAACCACAAATCTAACAAAATTAAAACTGAATAATAGCAAATCATTCATTAAATGTGTATGTGCAGGATGTATGTGGCTGCAGCTCGGTTGATATGGAATTACTGGCCATAAAGTGTGCGTTTGTGCAGGAGCTTGTTGCAGAAAACCGACCAATCGTTTACGGAAGTTGTGCAGCGTATTTGCGGTTCGCGTGTCCTCTCGTAACCAGCATCCCTCCTCCCATAACCGCCACGGAAATATGGAGGAAATATGCGTTCGTCCTGCGAAACGACTCGCGATCGCTAGTGGTGGAATTTGTTGTCCGCGTGGAAAAGTGGAATCGATGGAACACATTGCTGGAATGGAATTCATTTGCCAAATGCGCCCCGCAAGGATTGTCCCGTAATGGTGCAGCCAACGAGGCTGTCTGTCCGTGTCCGACGAAAGTAGTAAACCACCGAATCGATTTGTGAGTGTTGCCACGGTGACAACCGCGGCCAACTGATGGACTGTTATTAAACGTGAATTGAGCACAGTCGTAAATGTAAAAAAGGAATTAAATACAACTTCATATAATGGAGGGGCTTTTTAAATCCCGGAACACGGGACGCTTCGTGGGGAACAGTGCTTGTGTGATCGGCGGCGGAAGCCATTGACAAGAATGGAAATTGTGTGCGACGGGGACCCATGTAAAGCCACGTTATTGACTACTGTTGGCCAAAGAATCCTCCCTGAAGGGCCCCAAGATGCGGGAACATTGCCAAAGAATTGTTAATCTAAGAAAAT
>JAOEFI010014905.1:0-19590 GCA_034621735.1 Anopheles plumbeus | reverse complement strand
TGCCTTCGGAGCATATTTGTGCATTCGACTCCGTGTCCGCGAGCCGATACGGATCGCATCGTTCCTCTGCGATCATTTATCAACCCCTCGACCGAGATCCGTCCGCGCGCTGCTTCAGTATGCTGGCCGCATACAACATAAATCAGTACGAAACCAATCAGCTTACGGCCGAAAGGAAAAAACGGCCAAATTCAATCAATCGCTCGTCGATAGCTCGTCGACCGGCAATGGTTGGCAATGATTTATGTAAATATGCGGGAGAAAAAAGAAGCAATTGTATCCCAGACGGTGTGTTGTGCTCGATTGTATCAGCTGTCCTTGCTCGTCTGGGAATGGGAATTCGAATGCATGTTTTGCTTCGAAATGATCGAACTCTACAGCGCAGTGCCAGTGCAGTGGATCTTTTAACGCGGAAAGCGTGGAAGCAACCCGCGAACAGAGAGCGTCGTTCCAACTGGCGCCAGTGTCGCGGACTTTGGTGCGTTTCTTCTGGGTTTACATTCGCCCGTCGCCCTGACGCTGCCGGGAGTGGCCGCGCGCATTTCGAGTGCGCCGTGCGAATTTATGATGTCACTAGTAAATTAATTTGACAGCTGCATTTATATCAAACAAAACGCCAAGGTCTTCCTCCCTTTTCGGCATCAAGCGCCAAAGACACGGAAAAGGAAGGCAAAAACGGCGACCCGAAAGACAACAGCACAGCCCAACAACAGTGTGTGTGTTCGGCCAGCGGAACCCGTAGGTGTTGCATGAATTTATGACTTTGAATAAATTGTTTAAAAAAAAAACGGCCCATCCTCTTCTTCTCCCGTTGGACTGTGCCCACTTTTCATCGGCTCGTGTGGCATACATCCTTGTTTTTTTTTTTGTTTTTTACGCAAAACACAAAATCTTAGCGATGTTAGTTTCGCAACATTTCCTGCCAGTTCTATGCTCCGGTCTCGGTGCTCCCATTTTTATCTTCCGCTAAACGTCGCGTGCCCCGACGGACGGTGGCAACGGCCGAAGGAGAGGAGAGAAAACGCATCATAACATATTTGATCACCACCCCTCCCCACCAGCTACCCCTTGAAACATTTCGATCAGCACAAATGGCCACTATCAAGATTTCTCCTTGATCAAGATCTTGAGAGCAACAAGATCACGCCGCTGTCTGGGAGGATGTCGTGGCGTTCGCTACCCAAGTCCAGCCAGAATCTCGATCGCAGATCGATTCGCGGTGCACAAGCTCTCGGGGATGTGCCGAACGTTCGAGTAGAACATCGAAATTTGCGTTTGCTTTGAGTGAAATTTGATACGAGACGCGGCCACGAGACGCGCGCGGAAAAGTTCGGTTGGTCATATGGCAAGACAACACGACGTTTCCGGTTATTCTGAATTCAACGCAGCGAGCGAAAAGGCAGCAACGAACGATCGAATTGCACATTAGAGAACTGGTTTGGTGAGTTTGGTTCCACGGCGCGAGACTCGTGGCCTCACCTGGAGCTTGTTCGCGCTCTGCAAAGCGCGAATGGAGAGCAAATAATTAGCATGCGCTTTTTATAACGTTTTTATTTTATTATCATCGTAACAATAATCGAATGATAATTTGGAAACCTAATTTTCGTATTTATTGCTCCACGTGTCGAGCGAGTTTGATACAAAGTAATTCCGGTTTCCTGTTACCTTTATTGAGTTAGAATGAAATAGTAAGCAACAGTTCTAGCTCAACCCTACTCGATGTCAAACGAATCGATTCATTTTCCATTTTGTAACGGTACAAAAGATGTACGCAAACCATCACCCCCGCTAGGAAAAGAATCCAATTAAAGGCGGAAAAATGAGTTCCACATGTTGGACTCGAAACGAGCATCGTTTTGGTATCGATAATCCAACAAATCTGCCACAACCTGCCCGTTCACTTTCCCCGCCCTGATCGGATGGCCCCGAAGCACGAATAGTTTGAAGTTAAAAATTGGTATCCAACCCTTCGGAGTGCTACCAACATTCGAACCATTATCGTCCACTTCATCTACCAACGGGTGGGGAACAAGGAAGCCTTGGAGAGTTCTAGTCGAGAACCGTCTAAACGTTCACTGTTTTAATCCAACCCCGGAGAGCCGGGAGTGAATCTCGGAAACAGAATGTTCCAAAGTCTCTAAGCCCCGAGGGGGCCCCCGGACCAGCAGTAGAGAACAGATTTATTGATATCTTAATGTTGGTCGGTCTAAACAATTTCCTTCGGCTACGGGGCGAGCCCCCGTTTCTCCTCCCACTGACAACATAATTCATAGCAGCATGCAGCACGCCTTCCCTTCTTCCAGCGTGAGATTAATTGTTCCTTGTGCGCGTCGGTGTCGGAGGGACAAGCGGGAGGGCGCTGTGAAACTTTCGTCGAAGGAAAACCTGAAATCAACATCAAATGATACTCTAATAGGTTTATATTCGTTTCTATCGACGGAACTTTTGTAGGAGTTCCCGCCGGCGGTGCACCATGTCCAGATGTCTTTACACGAGCGACCGAACGTACCGAACGTGTAACAACATGGCCCCGGCGACGGGGTTTACGAGAGTCTTTTACAACTATGATTTAGAGGTCGCCTATGATGACGGAATGTTTATCCGGCGTCCAATCTATGGTGGGTTTCCTTCCAGCCGGAACCGGAGGATGGGCAAAGAGAAACCACCCGACCAGAATGCACACATGATCCTAACCGGCCCTGACTTCTTCCCCGGGCCTGGAGTCGACGACAGCGCAACTACCCGCCACATTTCCCTTGCATCGTAAAGCTGCGTAGGGAGAAGGTAAAAAGAAAACAGGAATGCCTTCTCCTTCCAGAACCGAACACACCCGACTGGAAGATATCCATCGTCAAGATAAACCCCTTCGTGGTTCACGTGCCAGGCTTTAGTAGCACCGGGTGCTATCATCGACAGCCTGGCGGTTTGTCTGTGGACGTCTTTAGCGGGCCGCGCCTGCTCCCGGTTCCCTAGCGCGAGCTCAACCGGATCGTGTATGCCCTCACTCAACAACTTTTGATATATGATCGTGTTGTGAAGAACGAACTCGACGCATTTGATCGATCGATGCCGCCCTCTAGCGCGCTGTGTGGTCCCCCGAACGCCGTCGACGGACTACTTCAAGATCATCGCGAGACCCCGGCGATACAGTTCCCGGAACAGAGTCCAGCTTCGATTGTACGCACCACGCGTTCAGCCGGGGAAGATATTTATAGGACTAGGGCCTAGGCCATTGGTGTCCACCGTCGGGCTGGTGAGGTACTCCAAGGGCATGCAGAATTTGTGAGAAGTACAAGCTGCACTCAAGTTGCGAGTGGCCGTGGACTCTTGTTACTCGAGAAGACGCCAGAATCGAACCGATAGCCATCGGACTTGGACGTGAATTGACTCTCGAGCTCGGCTGATCGTGTCGCTGCAGACAAGCCACGACGCCACACATCCGACGATGTGGGGGTCCGTAATCGATTTCACAGCCACTTTCATCGAAAGTGCGCTCTACCGCTCGGGTTCGGTTCGGTTTCACCGCCAAAAACTTCACAGCCCCCCGCCGGTGGGGAGGCGCCTCCGGGTTCATAATCAATTCAACCGGCGTGTCGCGGAGAGTGTCAAAGGAAACCGCATTCGCCGCACGCCGTGGCCCGAAAGCCAATGCCAATTCGCACGGCAAATGCATTTTCCTTTCTGCTCCAGTGTGCGCGCGCGGTTTTGCCGATCAATCATGCGCGGGTGGTACGGTTTCGCTACGCGCGTGGGACTTTGCGCCTGTGAGGGACACATCTACCAAACAATGTTTTGCGAAGCACATTTCGTCGCGCAGCACAAACAACGGCGCGAGACCGCCCCACGGGCTTAATGTAAATTCCAGTCCCTCTTGTAGATGGTTGATGGCCATGGCAATAATTTTGCCACCGAAATGTGCATCGAAAGAGTGTTGGTGGAACACTGGTGGCCGTGTCAAGTGCTGCTGTGACCGTGTATCCGGTCAGCCTGTCATCGATGTGTAATTACCGCGAACCGTTTCCGGAAGCTTAATGTCAATAACATTAACTTATTTTCTGCGTAAAGCGAATCTTTCAACACCCGGAATTGTGTCCACGGTTTGTAATTATTTCATAACCAGCTGATCGTTGTGCTGGAATTGATTTCAAACAATTACAATTCGCACCACAATGGGCATTAGTAAACTGGTCACAATTCCGCCGGTTGGTGGTTGTTTTTACGTAACCAGTCAGCCCAGAGGGTGGTCTTCGTTTGTTATCAACAGCATAAATCATCCCCAGGTCTCCCCACAAAAAGGGGGACCATTTCACATGTATGGTAAATTGTTCAACACACCAGAGCCCGCCAGCCATTGTCGGTGTGAGTGTAAGACGAGTACAGCGAGCACTTATCGGCACGCCGGAATCTCTCTACCGAAATTCCGGCACGTCGGCGTGCCCACCGTGCGAGCGAGAAAATCGATTAGTATGCGGCCACTTTTCCTGTGCGCGACGGAGCTGCGCCTCGTGAAAATCCCCCTACCCTAGCGAAGGGAGTCGCGAGGGCGGCGCATTCCTGCACACAAGATCCGATCCACCCTGGCCTCGGTCCGCCACTGACTGACGCCTGCGATCGTGACTCGCTGGAGCGCTAGTGGCTGAAGGTGGAATGTGGGTTTTTCGCCCCCGAGCTCCGAGAAGGGTGCCAGACTACGCGGTGACTACGCCCGGGACCCGGGATGCTAGACAATATAATGAACTTCCAGAGGCGCACGCCGTGCGCCCCTGTCAGTCGTGCGGATCCTACCGATTCGCGATTATTGTAATAGAAACCAATCCACTGGAACCTCTCTCTCGCTTGACAGTGGACACACACACACACACAGCACTGAGCTGGAGGTGACAGGGCAAACCCTGCAGAATGTACTTTTAGGGTGTAGCTGCGCTGTATTTCTCTTCCTTTTCCACCACATCCACTGGATATTGCAAACCCCACTGATTGTTTGCGAACGGCAACGGGGAGAAAAAATGAATTCATCCCGCAAGTCTCGCTAAATTTTAATTCCCTCTTGCTCTCCCTCATCTGGTTGGTGGTGGGCTGCATTCGCGTCTATGCAAAATATTCTATTCGCGCTAGACTCGCCGATCTCGTCGTCGTCGTCGTCGTCGTCAGGTTGTGGTTGTTAATCATATCGAGCAGAAAATTGTTTCCAACACCGAGTTCGAGCCCGACCCCGGGGGCCATCTATGTCTCTGTCTTGCTGTGTCACTTTTGACGAACGAAAATGATTCTTTTCCGCGCTCAGGAGCCATTTTTGCCGTGTCCATTTGGATCTTTTTCCCTCTACCATCCCTGAGTGCGCTGGGATTCGTTGTGCAAATATCATTTCCATCCGCTTCCGTTACGGGATATTTAAACTAGTTCCACAAAGCTTAATTTACAAACGTCGTTCTGCATACTGCATACAAAATTGCCTAGACTTTCTAATCTATCTCGCTTCCCTGTATTTCAACATTTTGCCTCATCCAGATCACTCATCCTATCTCAATAAAACAAAATTATGTAGAATTTGCCACATCCTCCAGGTGAAGATTAAATTATGTAGTATAACTGTCTTGCGGGAAAACCGAAGAATTAACATTCCTCTGAAATTAATATTTCATCATCGCGTGCCGGGTTGGATGGGTTGATAGCACTCCATGCGGGACGAGAGGCCGAATTTTTCGGCCAAAACTTGAACAACACGGTCTTGCCGTTTTTATCTTCTAACTCCCGTTGACTGAAACTGAATAAAGTTAACAAACGCACCATAGCCGATGAAGTAGGTTATGTAACGGGTTCTGCTAGTTGGGAATAACGAAGAACTGTGTGTGTCCAGGTGTCCAGATTTTACAACGTCCCAACGGCAGTAAATCGAGCCAAAATAAATTTTCCACCTTTCAGCCCATAATTTAGCACCCAATTGGCCTTTTTGGCCGTACGCTTTTGCTTACTATCGTAAACGCATATCTCGCCGACCGCCGAATGGGCTCCGACATTGGCGAAAGAAGACAAATTGGTCCTTCCTTCCGACACGTTCCGCTGTCGACGCGGGGGTAACGCGTTCGAAAAACATATCCCATAAAATAACAGTTCCAGTTCCAGCTATATTTATTTTATCATTATTTATTATCACATATCATTACCCATCGTTTGTTCCGTCGGCCGTCGTCTCCGAGCCGTCCGCGGTTTTCTTCGTTCGTTTTGCGGAAAATGCGATTATGTTTTTTTTTTTTTTTTTGGTTTTGTTTTGCTCATCCACTTGCGATAAATTTATTCTCACTCCAATCAGCTTCAAAGCTGATACCTACTGAAGTTCGGAACCGCAAGGATCGTTTAAGAAAAGGTTTCAAACGACCACGAATCATTTTTGAGAGAAGTTATCGTTCCCGAAGCTGCTGCAAGCGGGGAAGTGACAAAAAGGATACGTCAGCATACAGTTAACGTTTTGGTAGTGTTCTGAAGAGAAAACAAAAAACCCAAAACGAACCAACTGAAACGAACAGACTCTCGAAGATCGAAACCGAACAACATAACATCGTTGCCATTATATCGCGACCTACCGCAACATGCTATGTGGCAACATTGAATTTTGAAAGACCCGTTCATTGTGCGCTCGGTTGCCTGTTGAGATTTATCACTACCCGATTCCGTTGGCTGAAAGGGTCCGGGGGTTAGTTTCCTGTTTTTTAATACTATTTTTGCTCAACATTCGGAACGAACAGCGTGTTGGTGTACAGGGTTAATATTTACCTTTATCGATGACTGTCGCAAACGTGCAATTAAAAGAAATAACTCCCGCCCCTAGCTGGCAAATTGATAAAATAAACCGTCTTTTAATGAACCATAAATTAACCGTGTTCCAACCTCCGGGAAATATTGCTTGAAGATAAATCCAACGGGGATGATATGTTGAGGTTAAATGGGGCCCATAATGGTATGATAATCTTAGAATATAACATCGCATAGGTAGAGAAGCTTGTGGTCTTTCCGGTGTTCTTTTCCATTCCTTAAAACTAGCATGAATTTGACTTGGAACCACGCGTATGGATCAAACAACCGGTTCTCTTGAGAAGTCTTCTGTGATCATCATTTTTCAGAAGAATGATTTTCGCTTGTATAACTTAGTCGCTTGAATTTAACGAACCTGATTTATGGTATGAGTATCTGGTATCCGACTGGAAATGTAAACAATTCATTAGTCCCCCCCACGTGTCCCGCTAGGCCAAACAAACAGAGATAGGTTTTGGAGTTCATCCAATCATGTTGAAACGATAAACAGTATTCAAATATCAAACCCTTGTTCCTTTTCAACCGTGAATCCGGACATTTGTAAGCCAGAGGTAAACATGCTCGTCCACCCGACGTTATGTAATTAAACACCCAAAGTAAAGTTCAACATTGTAGTGCAGTTGCATCCCTGCTACTAAACAAATCTCTCCCGCGTAGCAACTTTGTAGACCTACCTCCGCTGCAACTGAGGTTGGACTCCAGCGTTGTCCATTAGAACCTCCCAAGCTCAATGTGCCGTTTGGATCGACAGAATCCACCCTCCTGTGGATGTCACATAATTCACCTCAGGGGAGCGAAGGATAGATAAATGTCACAACAGGAAATATGCCACGGAAAAGCAAAGAAAACATGCTCCTAATTGGTGTCCCTAAATCCCCCTTCCAAAACGAGTGACACTTGGAGTTCTTGTGCAGGGAAATGTTATCTAAATGGAACTCGTAGAAAGTTTGGATACCAAACACCTAACAAACAAACACCTAACAAAGTAAAATTACTGAAAAAGGGACAGATCGTTCAAGAAAATAAATAGGTCTACAATTATATCCACAAACTGGGGAAACAGGCATTTACTCTCAATTAATGACAATGGAACCAATGCTACATAGTTTAGCATATTTTTGTTCTACCTTTCTTAAGCATAGCAGTTGTGAAAATTACAAAAATAACTTCAAACATTTCCCGCATTAATCCGCCGCGGGAAAGCGTTGATGTGCCATTTTTAACACTGCAACCTACGGTAGAAAAAAACCCAACTTCCCCAGTGTCGATCGTTTCCCAGCATAGCCACAGGTTCATGGAGCGAAATTAATCTTCCTCTTATGCCCGGTATTTTTCCTTTTTTTTTTTTTGCTTTTTATTTATGATGATTGGCTGAAGTTGTTTTGACGTGTTTCGTCTATCCACAATTATTTCCATCCGCCGCGTTTCCAACGCCGCGTTAATCATGCTCAATTTAGCTTGCACCGAAGCAGAAAGTGCCTTTCCTCCAGCCACGGTCTGGGATGCCCCGTGCTTTTCCGCTTACTCCCGTTCGCTAACTTAAACTGTGATCATCTGCACCGGGCAGCAGGGGACAATTAGCCAAATCAGCATTCGCGCAGATGCTTCCCAGCCTGCGAGTACATTGCCCTGGGCATGATATGAAGGTTTTGGGGTTTAAGTTTTCCTACGTTGATCCCCTTTTCTCATCGGGTCATTTGATGAAGCGCTTTTTTACACTTATTTTGAAGCTATCGGTAATTATCCAGCCACTTTTGGGTTATGCTCCACCGGAACCGGAAGATTTGCAACAAAACTGCAACCCCTCTTGGAACCGGAACGAATCATCAAACGAATGTGGCGACTTTTTTATGGGAGTTAAAATTGCATCACTAAACTGCGGCACGCCGAAAGTCACTCATTGAGAGTTTACAGTTTTCAATTTAACGACTTATTTCAAGGGTCATTAATTTAAATTTTTATGACCAGCACTAATAGATGCCATCATTCAGGAATTCAATTTTATCCTAATGACTTACAGAAAATATTCAAACAATTTACTTATATGCCATCAATCAACAACAAAGTCATAATGTAACCACTCCAACCATTATATTGTCACATTAATTCATCGGTTCTTTTACTCGCGAAAGTTATAACTTATATGTATACACGACGTGGAATTACTTTTACGGACAGTAGGTCACGGTTGAGCCAGTAGAAAGTTTCCAATTTCCCGCTGCGAGAGAAAAATTACTCCCAACCAAATGGGACATTCCGAGAACGGCTGGACTAGCCCGGACTCGGAACTTAATCATTCTTGTGCCTCGAGGTCATTTTGCACGCCCCGCGTGTTGGTACTGCGCACAAACTATCCCCGCCTGCAGATGTTCCCCGAAGAGGCTCCGGCAACCCATCAATCCGTCATAATCCCTTACAAGCCCGCAGCAGATACTTTATTCCCCGCTTTGGGGGCCAAAGTTGTTGGAGCGCCTGCAATAACCGCACGAAGACAACAACTTCTCCAGATTAAACAACGAGCGGCTTGGTCGGCATTCGGTCGGTGCTCAATCTCTTCATCGTTCTCCGGTTGCAACAACTTCATAAAAGTTCCTTCGCTTCAAGGAAAAGAAAAAGCTCGTAGAAAATCAACCCTGGAGCTGAGGCCAACTGATCGCCTGCCGTAGGTTGTTAATCGGATTGAATCGTAAAGGTGACCCGCAAGCATGATAAAGGGGAAGTAATAAAAACATCGCAGGGGTCACGGTGGCAAGCATCACTTTACGGAGTGTTCAATCCTCTGACTGAACTGAAGTGGCAAGTATCGAATGCTGCTTCTCGACGCATCTTGGCGGTCTGGAGTGCCCACAGGGTTGAAGGGCATATTACATGGCAGAAACCAGTAATACCAGCGTTGCGCCAAGTTTGCGACGGAATATATTTAGACTTCACATGCATCTCATATTTCCAGTAAACACTTTCTAGGCGATGCCAGATTTCAATCCTGCCTTGAAAGACATGATCTTAATTTTGTGGTGTTTTATAAACCAATCAAAGTTCCTAATAAATTCAGCCTCTCTCCAGTCAGTTCACAACAATTAACCTTCTAATCTGCGTCCGCGGTGTGCTTCCGATCATCAATCAAGAGTCGTTACTGAAAGCATCAATAAAAACATGTCACCACCAGCAAACATTCTTAGGTTTAACGGTTTTTCTCGTCCCCCAATTATGTCCCTTCTGTATGACACCGCCCACCAAGGAACACCGTGTTGAACAGTGGATTATTGTCAGGTCGAAACAAGCTTACTAACGGCTTCGAGTGGATTTGTCTGGCTCCCCACATCTTTACGACCAGCAACCACCACCACGATCTGTGGGTTTTGGGTGGAAAAGTGTGTAGAACATGCACCGCATAACTCACCGCATTCTAACTCCAGCTGCACCGTGTTTTGACGGTCAACTGACAGAGAGACACACTTTCCCCTCGCCAACCCGTCGGTGACAAACATTAAACTGCGCTGGTGGTGGATGTCTTCGGTTCTACAACGGTGGACAGGAACAGGGAGTAACAACAAACAACCCGGAAGGGCAGTGCTCGGAGAGACACTCCCTCTCCCGTGGTCGTGCTTAGCTGATATTGGAAAATAAAACCAACGTGTAGCCGGCCCCCGGGCCGTTTGCAACCAATGGAACTGGATCGCAGTTCGTGGGGTCGGATGTGGGTCTTGAGATGGCACAGGCACACCGAAGACCCCCTAGGGAAGGGGAACCAAAAAGGGCAGATGCGACAGGTTAAATGTGCCATATCGTGTTTCCCGGCGACATGGACGCGCCGGTAGCTGGCGACGTTGTTGCTTCCGCGAAGCTGCAGCGTGAATTATGACCACAGTTCCTCCGTCCCTGTGACATACAGCAGGGTGTGTCTGACGGGTACCGACGAAAAAAAAAAATGCATCCATTACCTTTTCTTCTGGCTGGAAAAATGGTAATTACGGGGCAAAGTGAAAGCTGCGTTCGTCAGTAAAGTTTTGTTTTGCTTTTTTTATGTGCGTACGCGTATGTTAAGTTAATGGGATCCACCGAGAAGATGTTTCCTTTCGTATTTCTTTTTTTTTTTGGCAAACGAACAACTCGTGAGGACGCAATTAAAAGTCAAAAAATTAACGGCCTGCAAACTCCAACGATCAACGCGTAATGGCTGAACATCAATGTAATTGACGGCGCCCTTTTTATTCGTACCACCCCACCAGCTGACATGTGCCGCCGATGCAGAAAATCACGCCAACAACATTCCGAACGAAGTTGAACGAACTTTCACGAGCGGGCGCAGCAGTTTTCCAATCGTCGCTGAAGCATAATTCTAATGCGTTTGTATGGTGTCATCCCGACGAACGAACGAAGATGCTATAGAAAAAATGCCCCACTCCTTCCATTCAGCCGCCCTTTCAATGGGCGACTTTATTCAAATCAACCGATCCATTGCCATTTTTTGTTCCCATGCAACCATGCTGAAACCGTTGAGTTTTGCTGCCAGTGCCCACCCAACTCTGTCCTTTCTTCTCATCGTCCCACCCGCGGGGGTTGATTCGGGGCATAATTAAAAGTTCATCTGGGAAGCATCAGCGCCACGGCACCACACTCGCAAGATGCCGTTCTGATGACCCGATGATACTGTTCCGTTTGTGCTTGGCTGGACTCTCCGTCGTTTGGTCCGCGAACCAATTGCAGCTGCATCACGAACGATCGTCCGTAGTCCGTTTTCCGTTTGCAAATCAATTCCCGCTGCGATGGTGTCCAGTTCGGACGGAGCGAGTGAGAGAACGAGAAGGGCGGAACGTGTGACAATTAATTTCTTCTTGTCACGAAACATTAACGGCGGTCGGGAAGAAAAATGGGACGCGGGAGTGAGATTATCTGGCGCAAAGAGTCGTGTTTAACACGCGGCACGATCCTGAAATGCACGCGCGAGGGGGGTAGGAACAGATACAGGGGTGGGATGTTCCCGAACGTGAGAACTCACGTATCCTGAACTGAGCGCTGCGGGCTGATTTTTATATGCTAAAATGGACATAATCAACAGCATACATTTCCCGCACCATTTGCAGCATGTGGCCGTGTCCGATATTCGAGTAAACCCCCTCGAAGATTGATCTTAAGCTTCTCCCGGAGAAAAATGGAGAGAACTAAGATACTTGTACCACTCTGTGTGTGTGGTGTGGGTGAGTGTGCAATTGTAAGGAGCAAATAAATGTAAGATAAATAAAGATTACGGCAGCAGCGAAGTGACACTCCGAGTAGGAAAGCAACAATCGCAGCTAGTGTTTGGATACAGCTAACATTTGAATAAGTTTAAGCTGCAGCTTGTCGCTCCGCAGCGGGAAATGTTGCATCTTCGGAAACATCTGTGTGAACATGCATGTTCTACAGAACGAGAAAACCCATTTATCTCCTAGCCAGCTTCCGTGGTGTGGCAAAGGCCAGATGCAGCTAATACACAATTCAATATCGTAAACCGTGGGCCGTGGGTCCGTTTGTGCAACATTTCGGGGTTGACTTTGTTATCTTCCTGCTTCCCTCAGACCATGGTTTCACCTCTGGTCCCACCGCACGCACCGGCGTCAGTGTAAACAACAAGTGAAACCCGGCATAGAACTAGGGCAACATAATCTCAGCAACAGTGGTGGTGATGGTGCGCCAACTTACCTCTAACGCTGGAACCCATAGGGAGATCACAAGAACTGGCAGGCAGACGGCGGCTACAACTGGGCGGCGCACATAATTCATCTTACTGCTAGCAGCACGCTCATGCACACTGGCACTGGCCCTCGGGTGCTACACTCTCGCTAGCTTCTGAAGCTAGGGTTGCATAAATCTTCAAAATTCACCAGCACTGGGAAAAAGCGATGCTTGCCACGAAGAAACTAGTCAACTTGTATCAGCTTCACGTGGCTTAGTCGCTTCGAGTGATTTACTATAATCACCTATGTTTACACACTAAGTAACGCGCACTTCACGGGACAACTGCGTATGGAAACCAAGACGACACGCTCCGTACACCTGATGAAGAAACGGAGAAAACAAGAAGTAGGTTAATATTTTTGGGCGCACCTTTACTTGCGGCATGTAATAACTAACGAAACGGATACAATGAATTGGTAATCTAGAGATTATAGCACTTGGGAAACTAGTTCGAGGTCGGGTTTCTGCCGATAATCTTCCTGATCGAACCACAGCTCACGTTCGTCGCCGATTGATTTATGACGGCAGCGTTGAAGCATGTCATCACATGCAGTCAACAAGGTAGGCTGATAACCACTAACACCGGCTTACTACGATCGGTCGATACTCACTACACGAACAAAGTGCACACACTCCGGGGGAGAAGATTGAGAAATGACATTGCCAGAGTCGCGGAAACGATGTACGTAACGGTTTAACAGCAGAACCTTGGCGTTTCCTTAATTGAACCTCATTTCCAATTGCTCACCTTTTGCAGGCTAGCCCGGTCGTGTGGGAAAGCATCCTGGTGCGGTAAGGCTCGAGAGAATTTCTACCTTTTTACGTCTCGAGACTCTTTAAAGGAGACACCGTGTATGCTATTGTGAATTGGCGGCAGTATGCGGAAACTGACGGCGATCAGGTCGGTCTACTTATCCGATGACATTCGATTGACGTGTGCCGTAAACAACATTCTTTGTCCATCGATCACTCACTGGATAAAGGTTTGTTTTCGAATTTTTCCCTCACACACCCTACAGCAAACGAATGAAGCTGGAATGGATGCTGTACCTCCTGTTTTTGCCATGCTCTAAATGTACCTGATGCAACATAATTAACCACCCGCTGTGAGCGTGTGAGCTCGGCGTCCCTCATCACGCGGTCAGGTGTGAATTTTCTTTTCGCTCTGTACGCTCGTTAAACCCGGTGGGGGTATTTCGGTGTATCCTGTGTTTATTGATGCTAAAAATACGTTGCAACGATCCGTGCAACTGTGCAATCGGGACTGCCGAACGCACCCGGATCATCCGCGAACTCCATTGCGCCGACTGGACCGGAGTAAACCAAAAAAAAGTCGAACGAGTCCCATGAAACGTGAGTTGGAGTCTGGCATTGGAAAACTGGAAACCAGTTCACGGCTGCGGTGTACGTTTTCCCGCACGGAACCGGGCGGTTTGTGTTATTTTTAGCGACACCGACACTTTGCATCCCGCCGGGCTGGAAACCCAACCCGAAGAAACGCGACGCGACGGTTTTTCACTAATTATAAATCCTTTGTCGCACGGCCGTTGGGGTCGCATCCCGCGCGTGGTAATCTTTCTTCGGCCATGCAGCGAAATTAGAATGACAAATTGTCACACGCCCGCGGAACATGCTGCTGCTTGTGCCCTTCCCGCTCGTTTGGGGTGTGGTGCGAAAATTCGAACATTCTTTCCGTTTCCTCTATGCGCGTCGTCGCGTGGAAAATGCGTCGACAAACATCAATGGGGCACACATGGCGCCCCGAACTGCGCGTCATTAAGTAGCTTAAAGGATGATCGCGCGCCCTTCATAAATATCATTCACATGTTGGTGTGACGTTGTGTTCACATTATGCATCATTTTATACCCCATTGAACGGTCTTAAGTTTATGGGAATCGATTTTCTTCAATTGAGTGTCAATTCCAAGCTTCTTTACTTTAACGGTGCGTGCAAGAAATCATTCTATGGAAAGTGTACATGCACATTGATGTGAGGACTACAACCGATGGAATAATTGCAACTTCTTGATTCATTAAAACAAGCTCTTGGGAAAATACTTAATACGAGATAGTTCTAAGGAGCTGTAGTAGTTGGTTTTGATGAAAGTTTTCCACCACACCACGGATGCTACATCATGTGCTCGGGGTTAACGGTAATTGAATGCTATCAAACTGCTGCAGATCGCTTCTTATAATTATCGTTCCACTGCCCCACAGGGCTCTACTAATTCATTTTAATTCGGTACTTTACCGTACACACACCAGGCAGGGGCACCCATTTTAATAAATTGTATTTATTTTCCCTTGGCGTTCTGGTCGTCTCGCCACTCCACCGGAGCCAGCTCATTATGGCACCGGGAGGAAAGTCGAGCGTGGTGGAAAATTGCTAAATTATGCATCGGTCGATCTCGTGGTAGTCTGTCTGATGCACTTTAGCCACCGTCGTCGCTACTAGCCCTCTACCGTTATATCTAAATCTTTCCCATACGCTCGGCCGTTGTCTCTAAGGGCCTATGTCTTCTTGCGCTCGCCATGACGACCGGGCAGCCGGACCCAGACACGGACAGATTGGAACAAATTTCCTACCACGCACGTCACAGCACACGTGTAGAGTAAAGGGGGAGGGCTGGAGGGCGACAGCAAATTAGGAAGGCATGTTAGGAAGATTTTCAAATTGGACCCATTCGATAAATTAATTATTGCCACCGCTTTCGACTCGCCTTTGAAGCTAATCTTCGACAATCTACAAATTGATAAGTGCGTCGTTGATCGCATTATGTGTGTGGCCACAAAACAGTCGGTGTTCCGGGTTGCTGATTTGTCTCAAAACTTTCATCTTTCTACATCAATGCTCGCTTTCAGAGCCGGTGGAAAAGTGAACAGATGCAGCGATTTTAAATGAAGTGGTTTAAAAGAAGGTAATTCAGACGTTTTTTTTTTTTATTCCCTTGCCAATCTGCCTTTCGAAATCATAAACAAACAATCAAACATTTCCCAAAATGAACCGTCTCAAGGTAAAGGGACCATTTACAGTCATCCGACAGGCGACCCCCGACTGCTATCTGATCGTCTTCATCGATAGACCCACCTCTGCCCGGTGGCTGCCGTTTTCGGTGAAGCAGGAACCCGAATCAAGGCTCCAATTCTACATCCAAACTCCAACTCGTGGGTGGCGAAAAGAAAAACTCCACGGCGCACCCTTCGCTGGTTTGATGCTTCTCGCCAGTAGGCGCGTAATGTTGTCCCACTATCCTCCTCCAGCCCAATCGACTCGGAAGACGCAACCCCCGGCGTGCGCCTTAAGACGCTGCCAAAGCGAACGTTAATTTCATGCTCATTGGCGACGCCGGTCAGCCGGCGCCGCCGCCGCCGCCCCCACCCACCATTCGATTTCCATGGGATGTCTGACCGGTTGGCTCATATTTCACTGCCACGTGAATGGCGACTGAGTGATAATTTAAATTAATAAGAAAATCCTTTTCGCTTCCTTCGCCGAAGCGAGATGCGCGCCACGATGGGTTTTGCACGGGAAAGCGATAAACCCCTCCCGACCGGTAGCAAGAGGAGACGCATGAGACGCGGTTACTTACTGATTTTTATGTGATGTACCCAGTGAGCTGCTCAACCAGCCCAGCCCCCTTTGCCCCCCCCCCGGCCAGGACGTTGCGTTTGCGAACCCGAAGCGCGCGATTAATTGAAATGACAAATAAAGCGCGATAAAGTGAAATTACATACCGCACCGCATAAAACGGCACCCCGGGGAGTGCATTTCCTTCACTTGCGCTTTTCACATAACGGCCCTGCTGCCGCGCGCAAATCCCACCCCAAACCCAGTGTAGATGTTGCAACAAATGTCGTGTGTAATGAGTCCGCAAAAGCGCGTGGTACGTGCAGAAAAGGAAAAAAAAAACCGTAACACATCGCCTTTAAGCTTCCGAAAGCCGAATGGAGAAGGGGTCGGCGACAACGCAGCTGTGGACCGCACAAACACTTGAAAGTGACCAGTTCGATTACCACCCGGTCTGTGTCGTGGTGGACGGGTTGGGTTTGGTGTGTGGTGCGAAACAGTAGTTAGACAAGTTGCGGTTTAATCAGGAGCGAACCTGTCAACCGATCATGTTACAAACCGTTCCGCCGCTCGGTCGACCCGGCCGAGGGAAATCGGGGGACATTTATAATGAACGTATACCGACACGATACCGACGATACTGGCCACTACTGGATGGACAGCTGGACGGTGGATGGAATGCGCTGGGAAATTGGCCACGGCCCGACCGAATACATGTACCGTTTGACCTGTCCCAAAGGGTTACGCAAAATGCGAAACGACGGGAAAGTGTCGATGTGCCAACAGAGAGGGTGCCAAATGTTTGCCCATTTCTCCACAGCACACTTTACACAAACATAAATTAAAATTTCAGTGCCATCCAGCTTTCTCTATGCATTGTTTGAAAGGCTAAGCAAAAGGAAATGTCTTCTTCATTTGAATTCAACCTCGGATGAGAAAAATAATTACTGGACGCTGAAACATTTCAACAAATGTTTACCTTCGATAACTAAAACCATCGTGGCATGTTGTTAGCTATAATAGAATATTGCATTACATGAATGGTTGCATAAATTAAAGTCAATGGAATGACTCCACCAGCGATCGCCGATCGCACTGCAAACGTAAGAAGGGCCTCATTACGAATTGGTTCCGTCCTTCGACCGGCCGGTGGAAACATGCATTTTTCATCAGCTATTCTTTATTGGCACTCGCAAGGACACGCAAACGCAGCTAGACGTCGAGCGTCCCGCATAACTCAACGGACAGATAAAAACATATCTTTTTTTTCTGCCGACCGAGCCTATCAGCTCCATAACCGTCCACGGAACAAAAAAAAACCTCTATCGAAAGATCGTGGAGAACGGCCAGCAGTTCCCGGCATCCAAAATATGCCAATCTTTGCCCCGCGCTGGCGTATATAATTAGTCACAATCGGAGGAAAGGGTTCACGGCACGGCACGGTTCTTGGCCCACCGGTTGCCCTTTCGGGATGGAAATGTCGAACACTCCGCTTCCAGCGCAACGGCACAAAGAAACGTCAAGTGAAGCAGCCGGAGCGATCCGTTTCCTTGGAACTTCTGATCGGAATTCTTGCCCCACCTCCAACCGATTCCTCCCCAACTATTCCCTCCCCATCTATCTCTTCGCCAACCCGTCATCATCATCATTGATTGTATTAATAATTCATATAATTACACCAAAGACACACGCTAATGACGCAACGGACGGACGAAGGCGATCGGCACGCCGCGCCGCAGTACTGTCATATCATGCTGGGCCGTCCGCGCTCTCCTTTTTATGGTGGCATGTGGGGGGTGGGTGGTGCATCTGTTTTTCTCCACCCCGGTGCACGATTAGAACGTTCCACACCACGCACGCGTACTCCAAATCTGGTGCGTCACGCGAGACGATCCATTATCGCGCCTGCTGCGGCCTTCGGAACGCGCTTTAGACGTTCCACGGCATTATCATTCCAGCATTCGCAAAAACGGACCGAAATCAATTATGCGCCCCATTTTTGGGTGGTAGGCACCAATGTTCTACCACCCGGAAAGCGCCACGCGGGAACAGGTTTGGATTTGCTTTCTGCGCGCCAAAATGGTTGCCTTTCGAAAACCTCTCTCGTGGCGACGGGGTCCATGGGGTCCCGTGACCTTTGGTAAGTGGATTTTATGGTTCTAGTTTTTCCGACTCGGAAATACCACCAGCATCACGATCCGCTCACCAGAGCTCCAGGGCTGTTAAACCGTTAAAGAGATTAATTTACTGCAGCCCGATCGAATCCGATCGATTCGAGGGCGCGATCAAACTTTGAATCTATTTTCGAAATTATGATCGAACCGATCGGATCGGCAATCAGGATCGGCGGTATGTGCATTAGCCTTTCCTTCTCCGTGCATCCGCCGGCGGCTGCATTCGATAAGTGATTTTCCTCCCCTTCTTTTTGGACTCCCTCAAGTGCCCTACAATGTTGGTCGCGATCACTCGATCGACATTTATCACCATAAAGCGGGCGACTCTTGAGACACGTGCCCTTAGGCAAACGGTAAACTGCCGCATTTCTTGCCGCAACCGGAAGGCGAACTCAATAAATCTTCCCGCGCTGTGGAGTTCCATCGGACGGTTTCGGACATATATCTCTACTCAGACAGGGCTCGAAAAGTACCCCTTGGGAGCAACCCCCCGAGGGCAGTGGGCTTTCGATTTCAGTTTATTGATTTATTTTTCCGAAGAGGCAGAACGTGTTGGGAATTGATTGGCCAGGGCACGGGATGAGCCCATAAAATGCAGATTGGATTGTTTATTATCAATCATTGCTACTCGCTTGTGGAGTATTCGCGGCCAACTTTGATTTCGTTTCGGAGAAGTGAAATGGTTCAGTGGAAAAGGGACAGACTCTTATTAATTATTAGGCATCAACATCGCACAAAAAAGGCGCAAGCGTGAAATACCTTTCGTCCCCAGTTATAGGAGCGCAATTTGTTTCAAATAGTGGTCGCCCGTACTTGCCACCCTGCCACATTTGGTTCCCGGTTCCTTTATGGTAGTGAAGCCGAAGGATGCGAAATAAATCATCGGCCTCATCGGCGCGTTTCTCTGATTTATGTCCAAACCGGCACCAGTAAGGCGCCTGCGAAGCGTCAAAGATGGTTCGATGGGGAGAAGGTTAAAAAACGAGTCCGTCGGCAGCGATCAGAGAAGCGGCAAATTATTTTGATCTTATCATCAATTATACCAACATTCGACACATGTCACGTAACCCAAGACACGAATTCAATTCACTATCTCCTGCTGCGTTAGATTTGGTGTGTGTTTTCCCCATTCTCTAATCATCCGACTTTTTCAATTCTTTCAAGTCTTCACTTGCGGTTTGACCTTTTGGTTTAATGCACTGGACAAAGTTAATAACACTGGACAAAGTAGATGAAGTGTGTATTACACATGTTTCAGTTGTAACATCCATTTGTACAGTGTTTTTTCTAGGATTATCACCACCACATTCTAGGCAACGG
>JAOEFI010014852.1:7980-19678 GCA_034621735.1 Anopheles plumbeus | reverse complement strand
TGCTTTTAGCCGGCGTCAGGCCGATTGGAAAATGCGCAAAATATGAGGAAGCCTATATTTCACTCGTTGCGCAACCGACAATTACCCGTAATTATTACGTTTGCTGACGGATGAAGGAAGATAATAAAATGTAGACAACAAGGCGATAAAAAACTGTGCCCGCCAACCCAGTTGGTTGGTGCACTGTGTTGCATCTTACGCACCAGCAAACATTCTGCTTGATTGCGGGAAAAACGCCGAAAACGTTCTCCAAGTACAATGTTTCCCGCATGTTCAAAGAACAGGGAATCGCAAAAAACCGAACGGGTTTTATTGGCGTCTCTGTTCGCCACTGTTCAACTTGCCGGCGAAGGGCCACGCAGCGGGGTTTGGCGGTTTTGCGGTAATTGATATGTGGTCGGAATCCTTTTTATTGCTCCACTGCGAGAAAGAGAGAGAGAGCGAGAGGGTTGAATTCACCTGATTCACGGGTTTGCCGGCAATCAAAGCTCCAGCTGGCTCATCAAAAACGGTTCCCGAAATGCTTGGCACGATTGAACTCGCCAGAACTAAAGCCACCGGAATGTTCATTGCATTAAAAAAGAAAAAAAGAAATCCCTGCATCATCAGGTCAAATGTGTACGTACACCTGCTTCATGGAAGGAGAACAAGCAAAGGGAACACGGATATAAGGTATAATTTTTGCCACATATTGAACACAACGGCAATCAACGAAGCGTTGCCAGATTTTGTCAGGAATTTGTGGCATTTTGCGAACAATAATATATGTCAAGTAATGAAGACAAGTATTTCATCCCCATTCCCAAGTCCTTTTTGAAAGAAAGAAAAGTATCAACCAGTATTTTATTGTCATTCATTAGATTTCCGTTTGCCACATATTTTCCGGAAGGGTTTGCTGTTTGTCTCGCAATTTCTCAGCCCCAAGGATTCGCAGAAGGCTAATGCATATGCAAATATATACCACCACCACTGGCCAACTAACTGTCGCTGTAAAGTAAAAAGCAGAAGGAAAAAAACGGCTGCTGGAGCGGCGAAAACTTAACAGATGGTAAAATTCTCGGCAATCCTAGAGCAACAGCAGCACCCACTCTCTAACTCCTGCCGTGTGTATCCTTGGTAGCTGGCCGAGCAGGACTCCGCCAACTGCTGAAGATGCAAGCGCAGGAGGAATGCGCATGAACTTGAACTCCCTTCGGTTTGTTTTCTCGCCGAACCGCCGGCCGGGAATTCCTCCAGCAACGGAGCCACAATTCTGGAACGGAGCCAAATCAATGACCAAACTGGTGTGGGTGGTGGGTGGGTGGTGCTGGCAGGCGATGACGGTCGCGAACCGTGTGCGTTGGCTAAATAAGGGGAAAGCCAGTGGGAAAACAACGACAAGAGAGGCAGTTTTCCTTCGATTTTCATCGGGCCCCGAACGACCGACTCCACTCTTCCCGTTCATTTTGTCTTCGGACGCATCTCGCATCTCGTCGTCGTCGTCGGCGGCGTTCGGTGTTTGTTTACTGCCGTTGCCACACCGCAGAAGGCAAGGGAATCCAGCATAAAGCGCAACATAAAACAGCATAAGCATAAGGCCCAACCGGCCATTGAGCGCCTGTCGAGTCCGCGGAGAGTTCACGTTCGAGCAAACGCGAATCCGACGGCGATTTCGTGTCGTGAAGAATGAGTACCTCGCTTTCGAGTTTTTTTTGTCGACGTTGTTCGCACCAAAAGCGAAAAAATAGGAATTCAAACGGGGAAAAACAGAAGTCGCGGAAGATATCAACGTATCCGTGAGTTGTTTGTACAGCAACCAACGGTCCGTTTGAAAGCGCCTGCCGATCGTCGGAAGCGCAGCATCTCGCCGAGTCACCCAGATGAGCTCCTTAATGGGAAGCGCATGGAACCGGTTACTGGGCGACTCAATAGGGCGCCGCTGTTCGGCCGGCAGCGGTTCGGGTTCGGGTGCGCCTGCGCGCTCGGGAAATCGCATCCAAAACTCGCCGGCACCGGCAGCGAGTTCGGCTTTCGCCGTGCTCATTCCTTCGTAGAGGACCGTCGAGAACGGACGTCACGGTGCACCGGCTCCCGCAGCGCGTCCACGAGAAACGAACGCATCCTACACAAAACGGCCGCGGCTTTCAACCGGCAGACAACCGGTGTCGGGGTGTGTGCTATTGCTTGTGTGCTTGTGTGCAGTCCTTGTGCATCCGTTCCGAGGGCTTTCCTCGTGCGCGCACGCTCCTCCCGTGTCAAGTGTTTCGCCCCAGCGTCCGGACAGTGCGATTGCAGCCGAGCAGGGACAGGATTCCGTGGCAGGATACTGCCTGGTGCGTGGGTGTTGGGCCGGGTGAGCCTGCGTGTGTGCGTGCGTGCCTGTGACACATCGTAAAAGGATTCCACCGCTTGGAGGGTGAAGATTTATTCGTGTCCTGTGTCGCGGCAAAGGAATTCTTCGGTCCCGATTCGTCCGGTTTCGCGAAAATCAACTTGAAGCTGTTGTGTTTTGGTGACGGCGAACGGAGAGTGGAGTGGGAGAGAGTGTCGTGTTTGTGTTGTGTGCCCAGCACGTGATTCGGGTAGTCACGGGAAAGGAGTAAGGTGTTTACCGGATTGCGTAAACATTGCGGGGCCGCCGGCCGAGAGTGGTTCTGCGAGAAAGCGGATCGAAAACGTGCACAAGATTTCCAAAACATTCACCCGTGATTTCCAGCGTTTTCCGGGAAGTGTCGGCGAAACGGAAAAAAAAGTCGCCTACTATGCTCTAGAGCTTGGGAAAAATATTCTGCACCATTATCGACGGAATAGATTACAAAGTTCTATCATCGGAAACAGTGTTGTGGTGTACGCTTGTGTGTGCCTCCGTGTGTGTGTGTGTGCCTGTGGACTTTCTATCCAAGTTCACAAGGAAACCACCGTGGAAAATAAAACAACCCCGGAGCGAGAGTTCGGAAAGTTGCTTCATTTTGCGGTTCGTTGCACACCAGCGAGTTTGAGTTTTTGGGTGAAAATTAAATCCCGTCAGCCGCTGGCCGCATCTTTTCCCGCCCCCGCCCCCCGCAAAGGATGCTGCGGTCTTCAGCTTCCGGCAGCCGGCAGCGAATTGAAAAGAATCAAAAAAATATGTGAGTGTTTGGAAAATGTCTGAAAATCGGGAGATTTAAAAATCCCGCATCGGTTTGGGAAAGCCGTCCTGCGCCAAGTGGTGTTTGTTCGTTTGTGTGTGTGTGTCTGTGTTGTGCAGTTGTGTAGTCCAACTCCCGCGCGTCACCCGACCTCCCCCGTCTCTGACCTTCGGAATATTGATTTTGGCCGGCCAGGGTGTAGGTGGCAAGAGAAGGCGAAAGCGAGGAAAAAGGCCCGCGTGCGTCATCAAAGCGGTTTCTTGGCAGGCAAGGATTGCAGTTTTCCGAACGCGCCAGGAACCACCCACCGTCGAGTGCCACCGACACGGGCGACACGTTTTCCCGAAAGTTGTGCCGAGTAATTTAACTTCGCGTCGCAAATTCATCGATAATTCCGCCTCACCCCCGTGTGTCCACCGGTCCGTGAACGGATAAGTGTGATGTAGATAGATAGATGGCGAAAGGGAAAAGTTTGTAGCAGCCGGAATAACAAAAAAAAAATAAAGGAAACCTAGTGCCGCAGCCCGAGCACCGCAATCCCTGCCGGGAAACTGCAATGAAGGATGTGAGTGCACTAACTGCCGCACCAATGAATCACCGCGGGATGACTGAAGTGTCCTGAAGTGAAGGATTGTAAGCCCGCGGGGCCGGGGGCTGAGAAGGGTTATTGCGCTGCAATTTTCCGGTGTACTGACGAAGGTGCGTTTGTACGTGTCTGTGTGCTTTTGTGCTTTAACTGGAGAATAGTAAACTTGTGGAAAGTGCTGTTATTTGTGGGAAATTGTGAAGTGAACGAATTTGTAGTTGTGGCCCATCCTATTGAGGAAACTAATGAACATATCGGATGCTGAATAAAACTTATTGGTACGAGTAGTAAGGTAAGCGGATATTTTTCATATGTTAGGCACAAGGCACAGGTACGTTTGAAACAAGGACCCCACAATCGCTAGTTCTACATTATTTAGATGGATTGCTGTAATAAATGCAATTTGTAAACATCATTTAGATCTCATTTCAATCGACTTTGTCCTCATAGTATTTTAAACAGCTTCGCACACTTTTCTTTTGGTCCTTACCATGACACTGACGATTTTTCCGACTCGGGAAACCAAGTGCAAATAATTATGCACCCAAAATAAACCAAACGACCTTCGGGCATTCTCGTGGTGTTCCCTTCCCCCGCACGCCGTTTGTTGACACTCGCAAGCGAGTGCAAGTGCACTCATTTCCTCGAGCTGGAGGCACGACGTCGGAAGGCAAGTGCAAATAAAACCGGAGCGGACAGGTTAACAGGTGCCAAAACGGGCAAGATTATTTATATATATATATATATATATATACAGTATGTGGTACAATGTGGAGGAAAAGTAAAAATAATTTCCACATCATGGCGAGAAGGAGGAGGCGCCCTTCAAACGTGGAGTTGCATTATTTTAATTTTTCCTCACTCATACATTTTAGATGGGATCCTGTGGGACATGCGTGTGTTGGTATCCATCCATTTCACCCCGAAACTCGTTGACATGTTAAGCTCCGACGCCCGCTGGAAAGTGTGCGTGCATGTGCATCGGCATGCACACGAGCAGCATGTTGCATGGATTGCATTTTGGGTCAATTACCGAACGTTAATCCCCTAGTAAATATTGCAATGCACACGGTTTTCCATTTGGCTGCATCGGCGTCGCGGTATCCCGCTGCTTCTTTCCTGCTCTGGAGAAAAAAGTTCTAGGTGTATTGTTTGTTCAACAAACCGTTTGAGTGGATTGAGGATTTATATCCAAAAAAGCTCGCGTTGAAGCTGGAGTTGTTTGCTGGGCAATGGTTTTGCACTCAATCATTACACTCCGGTTAAATGGCTCGTACACATTGATTCCGAGTCCCTCCTTTTGCTGGCAAAAGTCTCTAATTGAAGTGAATAAAGTGTCTTATACGAGTTTCAATTCGCTCTAGATTCGCTTCCCAATTCGTGCATTCGTATTTGGCAGTAAAGTTCCTCTTTGTTGACTCCACAGCTACTATCAGCTAGAGACTGCTTAATTTAATACGCTTCCGGGACTTGACCGTTTTTCGTGAACCGATTCTAATCCTCGATGATGATCTGCTCAAGGAAACTATGCTTCTTTACTTTTCTTTGGTAGACTTTGAAGACTTCATCGCGATTTTTGGAGAACAAAGTAGGCCACGGCGTTATCACTGGTCCAAATCAAGTTTCACTCTCTCTTCTTCCCTCTCTGGTGTCCGTGGAAATGGTCTATAATAAAATAATGTTCCTACCTCGACGTCGCCGCCGCCACGGATAAAGACTTCAAGCGATTTCCTCTCCACGATAAACTATCGCCGCTAAGCCGACGAGCCCACTTAATGGTAATTGTGTCCCCATTCTCAGGTGCGGCGAAGAAAGACTTGACCCAGCAGCTCGTCTTCGAAGATTTTCCTTTTTCCCCCCCGCGGGGCGGTAGGGGGCGTTGTGTGAAATTCAACTACGTCACTCAGTCGCTCCGTAACGAGCAAGGACATTGCTCGGCCGATGGTTTCGCCCTGCACCTCGGGAGGGTTTTCCATGGCGGCGAGGATGTACCGGGGAGCGCACCGTTGACGATCCAGCGTAATGCCGTAACTGATTGGACTGAATAATTTATTTTACTCGCGTCCAGTGTCCACCCGAGACCAGGACGGGGCGGAAAATAGGATTTTGTCGTTGGCAACGGTGTTGGAAAGCCAAAGCTTTCCCGATTCGTCGTCCGTCAGAGAAAGGGGAACCTCCGATAAGGTGGAACGCTGTACACAAACTACGGGAGGACGAAAATATAGTCCTCCGCTAGGAAAAATCTCCAAACTGGAGCCTAAATGATCGGAATCGTTTACCATTTCCAACGATTCTGTCGCAAACACACACACACACACACACACGGCGATGGCGATACGAAGCAGAGCTAAATGGTGGCACTAAATTTTCTCTTGCCGTCTAGTAAATCCGTTTCATTTCGCCATTCCCTTCCAAACGGGCCGGTAATAGTTGGCCGGAAAAACTAGCCAACCTACCGCAGGACGAAAAAAGTCTACTGTTGTTTTTTTTTTGTCGGAAAATAGAAATGTTTTCCTTGACTGAGCAAAAATCACAACGGCTTTCCCTGCCGGTCGTCGTTGTGCAACTTTTCCCATTCGCAACCCTTCGCTAGGGGACAGACAGCTGGGGGGAGGAAAGGGTCACACGAAAATGGCGTACGATTAGGCGTGCTCCACTGAAAGGGAAAATAATGAGGAGCATAAAGAGGGAAAATAAGACCCCGGCTCGAAGAGGCCCACGGTGGGACGAAACCTTGGCACGCGCTGCAAATTGGCCCGGGCCCCGAATACCACCGGCGATTGGTCGGAAAACGGAAAGCCACCAGTGGCAAAGCGCAGCCACCGGAAATCGTCTTTGACTATTGCAAACACGTACCGACACTTTTACATGTTTTTCATTAGCTCACATCGTTCCCCCCGGCGTTGGGGGCCAAGGGAGGGGGGAGGCTTCCCAAGTCGCATCCGGTTTTTCTTTGCTTCCGACCATCATTAGCTGTCAACTGGGTCTTTTTGCGTGAGCCGGCTGGGAATGGGGTTTTCCTCAGCGATCCGTGGAAAGCGCTTCCTACTCGGAAAAGGCACAGATCGGACCCTGCCGATAGCGGAAGCCGGAAGCCGTTCGGCAACTGCCAGTAAAATAATATCACTCGGCGATAAGGCCAAGGTTGCCTGGTGGTGGTTGCTTGTGCTAAAAGGAAATTATTCGCTGGCGGGAACACAATGCCAACACCTTCCCTCTTCGCTTGGTAGAGGGAAGGCGAGAACTCGCGGTTTTGCCCGGATCAGCGGGTTCCTCGACTGACAGTGGTGCTAATGATTATCTTCGCAGCCGATAAGCTTAATGGGAATGAATGAAGATTGTTGCTAATGGGCAAAACGTATAGGCACAGTGTGGCCCACTGCGAGGCGGGTTGTCCTTTCTGCTGGAAAATTACGAGAAGGAAGATGCTAAACATAATTGTTTCACTTCTTTAATATTAAACCACCGGTTTGTGGGATGATCCTATGTGGTGAAGCGAGTAAAAGCGCCATGGAAACATTGGACCCGATTGGTTATGGGTTCGGAGTCCAAAACATGTTCCGACTGTCGACGTTCTTCACCGAAAAGGTACGTTCTATTCGAGTCCTCGAAAGAGAGGTCCTGGCTGATAAGTAGATGTATCACAGAGCCAATAAATGCGCTTCCAGGAAAGCTACAACAACGCCGGTGTTTTGTGCCTTTTTATTGTGTCGCAATGATACAATTTTCTTTGCAGTCGACTAACTTCCACAGAATCTGTGAATTTCCCATGTTTTCCCTGTCCTGTTCCTGATCGCACGTCCGTCTAACTAAACGGTTTCGAGCTTCCGGATTCCGCATGGCGCTACGGGCTTTCGGTTTGTTACTTGCCGTTATTAGCCAAACGATTTGTATGGAAATTTTCCCGAAACGATTTGTTTCATCCGTCCGGGCAAAGCCGAAAATACGTTTTAGCAATTTAATTCCATTCCACAAAGCAAGGACAGATGCTGCTGCTCTAGCGCACGGTAGCGAACGGTCAGCAAAAACTAATTATTCGCTACGCTCCGGTGGTCGCTTTCCAGAATTTTCCCACCCGATGCTGGAAATCCACTATTGAACTGGAATCCATTCGGGTTTTTGTTTCACCGGACACTAAAATCTCGCCCGGCTCGGAAGCCCATTTTTCGGAAGCCACCAGAGGCAGACGGGAAAAAAAAAGGAAAACATAAAGGATACTAACAACATATTCAACAACGTATGCTTCAGCCTGACGTCGCTTATGCCGGCCTACCGAGCCAGACCGCACCCGGAACAATATTGCTGCGAAGCTCCAAAAGGCAGAATAATGCAATGGGACCGGCGCACACATACGTGCACCGTCCCGACTGCCGGGATGCGTTCCCCTCCCCCAGCTACCCAGCTGGCCGCCGAGTGCACTTGCACTTGTAGCTCGCAAATATGTTTCGTTGTGCTTCGGGAAAGTGCATCCTCTAAAAAGTACCACAATGTGCCGACCGACCGTCGGTGCTGAAAGGGGGGGAGCTTTCGAGCGAGCGAGTGGGTGAGTTTTTCCCACCCCCTCACCCACCTACCCACTCCCGAAGGGCGGCTCGTTGGGTGAAAATGTATTCGACAGGCGGATTACCAATGGAATGGAGCTTAACAAATGAATGAGCAAATCTCCCCACCTTCTCTCGGACTGGACGGGGGGAGTGTTTTCCATTCCCTTTTCCGACCGGGAAAAGCTGTGAATAGCAGCGCCTACTCTTCAGTGGCTAAATGGGCTTGTGGAAGGAAAGGCTGGAGAGTCGGAGGACGGGGTGAGCAGGTGCTGATCGAAAACATCACTTTAAATGTGACTAATTTAACTCCGGCCGACTTCGGGAGTGGTTGGCATTGTGTCACGACCGGGCGTTGACGGGCGCTAAGCTAAACTAATTTCCTCATTCCCAACCATTTAATGCAACGCTTTCCTCGGCTTTAAAATGGCAGTTTGCTAAATGTCTACTTTGACTGATAAAAGCTCCATACTTGTGATCATACTTTTGTTTCGCAAATATTTCAAAGTTGATTAATTGCATTCGTTTGTAACGGTGGATGGAATCTATGTTCAATCTTTGCTATTTTTTTTGGAAAAAAAGACAAGAGCTTTTACCTTTCATGCTATGAACCAAAAAGGGTTTGCAAATTTGGCAAAAAATAACTTGTTTAAAGGACGAAGCAGTGTTCCCTCAAAGGCACAAATAGGACTAGCGTTATGGATCGTATCGATCGTAGGCTTTAAGATAGACATTCAAACATCATCCCCGTTTTCTCTCTTTCTCTCTCTCTCTCTCTCTCTCATCTTCGGTTGATAGATTTTCATTACTCTGTCCAAAGTTAGATTAGCGAAGCCGTGACCAACCGAATGGAGCGCACCACTTTCCATTCATTGCCACCACACCAGATGCATGCGTGCATCGGTGCAGGTGTCGACGTTGTGCAACGACAACAATGACATCAATCGGACGGGAGTGCAACGGGACGGCGACGGTGCAAGTGCAAATCCGACACCGGTCCCGCACCGACACGTTTGGGGATCGAAAGCCGTAAATTAAGCCTCGCCATCGGAACGAGAGCATGCGTTCTGGCCGAACCCGATCATCATGGCCAACACAGAAAGCCGCAAGGGGGTTGTGTTTTTGCCACCACCTTTGCTATGCTTCCGGTTTTTTGCTTTGTTTTGGGTCCGTCTCCTTCCAAACCCCGAGAACGACATTAGGCTTGTTTCCCGGTTCGATGGATATTTCGGTGCTTTCGGATTTCGATCGCACGGACGATGGCATGCCGACCGATGCTCCGATTCGAGGCTCCAACTCCGTTCGATAATCGATGCCGGGACTTCCGACAAATCAACAACACGGACAGAACCTCACAGGTCTGGTCCTGCTGCTGTTGGTGCTGCTGGTGGTGTGGCCGGATGGTCAGCTGCAACTGCAACAGTGTTAACTTTTGAACCGGAAACCAGGAACCTGCAGGCTGTGTGCCAAAAAGCGTTGCGTTAGCAAAAAACAGGATACCGTCTGGTCATTCTACTATTCATCGGGACGAGATGGCAGTGTTTGTGGTGGATGATGGTGGGTTTACGGAATAAATTATCCTTCCACCGATAGGCTTGGGTTGCCGTTTTTCTCTTTCCTTTAAAGTGTTAAGGATAATATTTTCCTCACCCGGTCTTCTACAATATATATAAAATAACTCCAGAATGCGTACAACTATCAATCCTGGCCAACCTAACAGGTTCTGCAGTAGCATATAATAGTTTATGTTTGTTTCTCCTTCCTTCGCAAGGGATGGCATGAAATAATTAAGTTCAATTTCCACCGGACTCCCGAGAGCAGGAAACGAACTGCTATATGCTATCTAAATTGAAATCTAAATTGGACCAACCTGTGCACGCATCGAACGTTTGCAGAGTGTCACGTTCAATAAAATATGACTCCTCATCAACTCGTCCCGAAGTTTACGAATGACCCCATGACTTCCCCTTTTTCTAACCTGGACATTTTTTTTTTCTTTCTATTTCTAACGCTCCAAGCGATGGTTTGTCGATTGGGTTGTTGGGAAATTCATTCGACCCTTTTCCTGCGACGTTCTGGGTGGGGTTTTCCTGCGTTGTGGAATGTTTGTAAACTTTCCGGGAACAAAGGATCGCCAGGATCAATTGGGAAAAATTGGGCCGGAACTTTCTCGGGGTGGGGGAGAAAATTGAAACGAGAGGTCGAGAAAAGATGGTCGAGGTCAAATCGATAAGAAGGGCTGTCCCTTCCTGTCCGTCGGTACAAAATGTAAACACATTCGTTGTTGGTTGATCGAATATTGTTTGAATTCATAATTCGACTGGCCGGGAAAACGTTTGGCTGTGGCTGTGATCATTTTTCCCGGCCCGGACACAAACCGCATGAGTATTTTGTTTAGGTTTTTTTTTGTTTTCCTGTCCACTGAAACAAGAAATGGTTATCATATCCGAATGGTTATCTGACCAAATTCATCCGAGTCATATTTTTCTCCCCAGCTTCAGGGCGGGTACTTTCCACAACTGGGATCAGGATCCTGGCCTGGATTTCGGCTTACTTTCCACTAAGCCCGAAGTAGGATGCCGGATAATCCGACAGAAATGGGCAAGTCGATTCCCTCCCACCCAGGATGTTTAACGAAGACGTTCCGCTTCCAAGCCACCGGCATCGTGCCTTGCTTTTCTTATTTCCAATCGGATCCAGGATATCGTGGATCCTGGGAGTGGGACCGTAAAAAATCGTGTGGGCTATCTTTTCGTTTTCCATCGCTCCTGTTCGATGACTATTTATCGATTTCCGATCGAAATCGTCTTGAAAACGGGAGCGGCTTTTCTTCGGGCGTTTTCCTCCCCCATTTTCTTCGACATATATTGGGCCGGCACGATTATTACCCTTCGTGGGGAATATCATTCGCTGGGAAAGAATATCATTCGGTATTTTCGCCGGATTAGAAAAAGAAACTCAGCATCCTTAAAGCCGGTGCGATATTTTGTTTGGTGTTTCACTCCACATTTGTGGTAAGTAGGTCCTTTCTACGGCACATACCGAACGCTTCTTGATGTCGGGGGCTTGAAACTTTGTTTCCCGTACACTCAACGGGGGACGAAAGGGAAAAGGAGAACGGGAACGGAGGGCATTTTCATCTCTTTCTTGTCTTTCCAATCCATTCTCGAGCTTCGAACTGAGAACGTTCCGTAATCAGGCCGCCTTATCCGACGGCCAAATATTTGCGCTACGAAAGATTTCCCCATCATCGCGAAGGAAAACACACAGAGACCGTCGCTAGGAGAGCGAAGGACGACGACGACGACGACGAAAACATGGACACACTTTTCCGGAAGAGCAAGCAAACAAACAAACAAACAACCGGAGTCGAAGAAAAGCGGATGCAAATAAAACCAGGAATCATACAAACCCTATCAGAGAAAAGCGTCACAGTGTCACAGTTTTCGCATTTCACACGTTGC
>JAOEFI010014831.1:4983-19687 GCA_034621735.1 Anopheles plumbeus | reverse complement strand
AAAGTGTCTTCTTGTCTACGGTGGTCGTTGCAGGAGCATGAGATGCCACCCCTTGAATGTCAGAGAGGGGATATGTTCGTGTTCGTCTGTGGTAAACCCCGAACGTTTGTTGGTGTACGATCGAAAAGTTTAGGAACATTCTCTAACCATTCCTGGCGCAATCATAGCGTACAGACCGGTCCAAGTACTAGTTGTGCAAGGAAGCAGGAAGTTTAGTTTTCCATCCTCTGTATCCGTATCCTTTTCAGGAAGCAGTGCTTCGACACAAGAAAACGCTTCGAAAATCGGCAGGCCAACTGAAAGAAAAAAGTTCATCCATTGGGGGAGGGAAAGGATTAAGGGATGGAAAGGGGAAACGTCCAATTTAAATACGTAACTTTTGCCCTCCGTTCCGGTTCCGGTGGCGTTTCCATCCACATCCGATCCTATCGTGCCATCCTAGCCGTGAGAAGTTTTCCAGTTGTAATATTAGCCACGCGTTTGGAGTTTTCTTCGGGCTCCTCCCCGGTGTTTGCCACCGTTGCCTGGGACTGCAGCCGGATTTTCCCTAATGAAACGAGTCGCGTTAATGTGATTTCTATGTAAGCCGCAATCGGCAGTTGGTTTCTTTTTTCTTCCTTTTCCGAAGCGAAGGTTCAATCGTGTCAACGCAACTTCGTTAGTACACATTACCGAGCTGCGCAATACTTTGTTTCAGTCTTTTATTCATTCTTCTAACCGTCGCAACTCTTACTTTCCACAACTTGCAAAGTAACCTTCCATCATCGGAATGTGTTTGTATAATTCCGGAAAATTATGCTCAACACACACTGATCGTACGATCGCAAAACGTCCCACACGCGTCACCCGGGCAATAAAAGCGTGTCCCCTTGCGTTGAAAAGATAATACGAATTTTTCGTCCGGATGACTGAGCTTTTCCCGGGTCTACCTTTTCACCCCGCCCGGGCGTTATCATCGGCGCGAATTTGATTGAATTGTGTCGGGCTGATCCTCGCACCGGGGCGAAAAAGAGAAAAGAAAAACTGATTTTCAACTTTTCGCTCACCCCATAAAGGGCGCGGAAAAATGTATTTCCCTTCAGAAGGAGGTTCGGTAGAACATAGCGAGTGGAAAAACAATGCCGGTGGCGGAAAAAAGGCGAATGTGGAAAACCAAAAATCGCATACAGTTCGACGGAGCTAAACTCTAAATTCGTCCCAAAATTCCGCCACAAACGGCAAACGACAATCTACTTCGCCGTGATCATCATCATCATCATCATCATCATCTTCGTCGTCATTACCATCACCATTGTCAGCAGCAGCAGCAGCAGCAGCCGTAGCATAAGAGCGTTTTTGGATGCTTAGTTTGTCTGTCTGTCGGGTGTTTCCTTCTCCTGGGGTTTTATTTTTTTTTTCGGTTCGGTTTTTCGTGAAAACGATTCGCGCCACATTTCGCGTCCCGTCCCGCGCCACGGCCGCAGCAGACGGAAACTGTAAACTGATTGCACAATTTCCATACCGAAAAACGCAAACATTCTGTCGGCCCCGGATACCGATGCTATCGGTACCGTTCTGGTGGCGGCGTGCCGCTGCTCGCAGGGACCGCCAGCTTCCTTCGTTTTTCCCCCGTCTTCCCCACGGAGTAAGGTTTAATGGAAAGATGGTTTTTTTTTCTTTTCGTTTCGTTGCTTACAGCTTCCTTTTTGCCTTTTTTTTTCTGCTGGCCGCATCCCCATACGACGAGTTTATCAGGCGAAACATATCTGCATGCTGTTGTTTAATTTTTTCTCTTTCATTTCTTTCGCCCAAAACAGCGCACAAGGCACTTAAACATATATTTTTCCTTTTTTTTATCTCATTTCTTCTGGGAGTAAAAGCATTGCAGATGCTGCACACACTCTCTCGCTCTGTATGGCGTCGTTTTTCTCGCGGGATCCCAGCGGAACATGTGTGTGTGAATTTCGGGCAATTCGAAGCGATCTTATTATGGTAATTTGATGGTAAGCCCTCAGTTAACGATTCATCGCAGCTTGGCAGCACCCATCCGGATCTTTTTCGGTTCTCCGCCGCGGAGGAAGTATATCAAACATTGAACTTGAACTTAGATTCGTTTTAAACTAGCACAGCAGGGGGTGGTATGGTGGTGAAGCCAAGCGGACTGGTTTGGATTCCCTTTTCTTTATTGTCATGTGACGAACTACTTGTACCGTGTGGGAAGGAAGGGTTTCCCTTGGAAGCTGAGCAGAAGTTCTTGTTCAATTTGATACGATTGATATCAGCCGTAATGCATTATTGTTATGGTGTGTACAGTGCGGCAAATGTGGTCGTGCTTATTGACCTCAACATAGTTTCCTTGGACATATTGGGAGGAGTCCTTAAACCGTTCTATTTGAATATAATGCTCTCTAAAACTCACATTCGGAATCTAATTTCGCTCTCGATAAAATAAATGTCTTGAACCAACATCCGGCCCGTAACGTGGGTCCATGTTTTGGTAAACTTTATTCCCTTGATATTTCTAAAAACCTACCCCTCGGGGGCGGGGGTGGAGAGAACGAGCATCTGCTGCCATATTCTGTTCGTGCTGTCTTGACAATTGCCAACATTTGGAACCATTTCACGACGCAAAGGGTTTCACAGTATTCCCCGGCAGGCAATAACATTGCCGAAATCGAAACCGGCCCCTGCGATACGATACGGGTACGATCCGGGCCAGCCGGATCCGGTGGCGGTGGTTAAGAATGCCCTTCCCGGGGGGGTGTAGATAAATCTACGCTGCTGCCTTTCGGTCCATAAACAAATGTTGACCATTTCTGAGCGCATGCAGCGAAGCGAGTGGCCAGCGGCAATATTCAAATCGCAGGTCGGAGCAGAACGAGGAGATTGTTTGGACTTGTGCCACTACTACTACTGCTACTCCTACTAACTAGTACTGCCGCTGCTGCTGATACTAGACACTTGCGGTATCGCGTTGAATTTTATCATCATTGGACATATCCGGTTCAACGCCGACGGCTGTCGCCATTTTGACCTTCTCCCTATTTCCCTATGTGCGGTGTGATACGACAACCACTGCACACTTGCTGCTCCGCACATACTTGTCCATGCACTACAGATTGATTTTTTTAACTTCCACTACATACCATACCTAATTTTAATATTTGAAATATTTCACTCCATGCATAAAACACGGTTAATGTAATGCATAAAGATTATTTATGCAATCGAAAGGAAAACAAATGTTTATTATAACGCGTCCCAGTTATTTTAGTTTATAATTAGTCCTTGTACAATCAAGTCCAGTAGTTTCAGTATTTCTGAAATATTTCACTAAAAGGGCATTATGCGCCAATTACATCGACTGTCCAACAATTCTCGCAAATCACTGTGTCTGACTGGACATTCCTGCCCCATTCCTTGCCGGAGAGAGCCGGCGGACGCATTTCGCACATCTAGGTCGTTAGGCGATAACGAGAGCCGTATGCGATGGACTAAATGCGGATCGGAATTGCTGCAGATGTTGTCCCGGGAGCAACAAGTAGCTCCTCGTGGACGTTCCATCGTCGCACGGCAACAATGCGTGCCCGCCCACATCTTGCCGAGCCCGCAGAGAAGGCCCCATTTTATCCTACCCCGCCATCGTCGGCTGCGAAAAGCCGGACCCTCACACACCGCATCCGGAGGAAAGTGCCGCATTGGCGTTTTCCTCGCACTGCGTGGGACTGGGTAACGGGCCGCCCCCGATGGAAGTGCGCACAGGATGTTTTCCAGTGCCGCAACATCGCAGGGACAGCTTCCGGCCGCGGGAGGGGAAAGGAAGCGTTTACGATTGCTAAGGTGCACCACCACCATCCCCACTGGATGGCTGGCTGGGTTTTTGTGCGCGCTGCGTCTCCATCATCAAATGGCGTTGGTGTGTCCGAGATGGATTAATTGATTTATGGGATTCAGGCTCTGTGGGGGGGTCGAAGCATCTGCAACAGCACTACATGGCCGTTCCCACACCATCGTCCGGAAGCTGTTAGTCCATCGATGGGCTATCCCGGAAATCGCAACCGTGTTCTGGTCCCCCGCTACTGGATCGCTAATTAAACATTCTACCTTCGTGCTGCGATCAACAGTCAACCCTGCAAAGGGCGGCTGGGAAGAGGGCAGCTTTTTTACCTTCCAGTCCCGGCCTAGAGGAGTTCCTTGTAGGCGGGCCGTGATGGACATCCATCCGGTCACTGCAAGACGAACACCGGACCTCTCCGAATGATAAACGACTTCTCTGCTCTCAGATATTCTGCAACCTCCGAAGGGGGGATGTTCTCCTAGAGCGGTCTTCTAGAAGCCTTTGTAGAATCCAGCTTCATTCAAGATGGCATCTGGCAAGGACTGATGGTCCTGTCCGCTGTCTTGGCCATCCGGTAATCGCCCCGGA
This sequence comes from Anopheles plumbeus, assembly GCA_034621735.1. NCBI lineage: Eukaryota > Metazoa > Arthropoda > Insecta > Diptera > Culicidae > Anopheles > Anopheles plumbeus. The sequence goes on along the minus strand of JAOEFI010014831.1, from coordinate 15,282 downwards.
TCTTTATTGAATCTACTGGATCGGGGATTCGCCGTACTCATCTTCTTGCCCGTATTCCATAAATCTGTATTCATTTAAAGCAAAGCTTTTATCTCCACAGCAGCAAAGGCTTTTCGTGCTGTGGAAACCTTACGTAAGGGTGCATTTAATCCGAGATCTGACAACAAATTGTAATCGCTTAGGAATCCTTTGAACATTCATTAGTTCTGCTGGGTTCTAGGGTAGAGTACGCTTTGCTGCACCTGTAGGGCTTCTCGGTGAAGTGGCTTTTCTGATTTTATTTCTCCTCAACAACCGTTGGGTTTTTTGTCGTACGAACGTTTGCTTTCAGATGTGCAATTAATTAACTCTCGGCATGTTGGATTAAACCTCTAACCCATTCATTCAATGGCATAATTTGATTACATCGATGTAAGCAAACGGTCAACGGCCTTTGAACCGCTTTAACAAATTACTATTTTCAACGTCTGGGAATTGGATGCATGGATCAGCCCTTCTTTTATGTTCCCGGAGTTTCTAGATAACCCTTACGATTAGTCTGGGAGTATGTCGGAGTTTCGTGTGCATATTTTCAAACCTCCCTTCACGCGGGCTTGGTCGCGACTGGCCGACTGCTAGCACCGGGGGAAAAAAGTTTCCGAAACATTTCCTATCATATCAGTTTGCAGTTTTCCCTCCCTGTTCCGGCCTCGAGTTGTTCCCTCGAGATGGTAGCAGATAGGACTATTACGGGAACATAATGGCCCGACTGCTGCGGGTCTGCTTGTTTCTCCCTGACGCGGAAGCAATTTCCACTGCGCTCGAGTCGTTCCTTTGCTTCTTTTTCTTCTTCTTTCCTTCGTGGCAGTCTGGAACCGTACTCTTTTCCACTCCGCTCCACACCGGGTTTGGCGTCGACGTTTCGGTCACGTACCGGGCGGGCAGTTTTTCCGGTAGATTGCCGAAGTAAAAAGTGTGCAGAACGTTTTCCAATCTTCCACCGGCATCCCCATCTGTTTTCCCCGGTTCCCCCCGGTTTGTACCAATCCATGGGTCGGAATGCCAAATAGCCAAAGGGCAAATTTTTGTACCAGACGAGTCCTCGTGCCGGTACTCGAAGATGAATCGGGGCTGCGTGGTGGAATAAAAAGGCACCTAGTTGGTTTATGATTCGTTCGAAGAATAGTGCCTTCTAGTACGGAGAGTTTCTTGCCCCCCATTTCCGCGTTTAATTGGCCCATGCTTTAAATCCCTAAAGAAAATCGACCGTCTCACGGTCACACCTAGCCTTTTATCAGATTAGAGATTGGGTCTTTTTACGATATTTCCAACAGATTTGCTTAGAAACGCGTCCCTCTTAAATCGTTCCGACGTTCATTTCGACATAACCTCACATAAATAATGATTTGTAATGGCTTCAACAACTTGCCTTCAACATGTCTGCGCGAAATGTTTTTTTTTTGCCAGGGAAAAATCAAAGCAAGCAGCAGAATGATGTCTTCAATTTAAACATTCCTTTGATGCCCGGAGCCGGTGGTTCGGTCGATTGCCATTTTCAGCTGCTTGCTGCAGGGTTTATGCCCATGGGTCCCTCCCAACATGTTACCGGCAGACCGTGTACGCTGAACGGTCTTAAAAAAATAATCTAATAAAACACATCCGCCGGCTGCCGGTCGTTTCGCTTTTTCTCCATCTCTTCCTCCTCGTGTGGCCGGCGTGTGGCTCATAATTTATGATGTACCATATTTTCCCACCGCCGACAAGAACTAGCGCGTCGTGAAAACCCCTACCCTCCCCGGCGTTATTGCCTCATATGCGAAGCCACAGACGACGGTGCGCCCGTCGCCACGTCTACGGACGTTGTTAGTTTGCTTTTGTCACATGTAGTAGTGCAGTCGCGTCTTCCTGCGGGCCGTGGAAAATGCACCCCCCGTAGCCGCCGACTCGCGGGGAAAACTTTCCCATCAAAGATGCTGCACCGACTGCAGCACCGGTTGTGTACCGGTTCCTGGTACGGCCACATCCGTCGGTGCATCGTCGCATGTGACTCGTACTCGGTCCGCGGTCTCTGAGAATGTGACAAAAGGAGAGAAAAAGTAATAATATAACGTCGAGAAAGTTGTAGAGAGGAAAACCAACACCAAAAAAAAAAAAAAAAGGAAAAAGGAAACTTCTTCAGCACGTCACCTGGATGTAACCAGCGCCGTTCCGTGTTCGTGCGACATGTTTTATGAATGGCCGTGCAAACATCGAGCAAGAAAAACCGCTTTTCCCGGAAGCGTTCAACTTGAACAACGTCCTCACGTTGACGCGGGGGAGGAGGTGGGAAAGGAAGTATCCTGCATGGATCAACGCGTGCATGTGTCGACAAGAATTTTATGTTTCCCCATTCATCTATTCGCGAGTCCGCCATGCGCGATATTAGATACAGAAGCGACAGAGAAGTGTTTTCTCTCGGTTCGTCGTTATTACCAAAAAAGGAAAACTCTTTTCGGACGGACCGGTTGTGCATCGTTTTCTGCCACCCGTGGGCGATGCTTTGTTCGATGAAAATTCACGATCGATTCAATTCCAAGAGTTCTGCATCGAGGAAATGTGGAAGCCAAGTTCTCGGAAACATAGTCCAACCAGCTAACAGGGATAAGGGCACCACTACAATCTACGACTAGAAGTTGTGATAGGAAAAAAAACGAATGACCCTTCTGGTTCGTGGCATCCTGGCTATTTCAGAATCAAAACATTTCTCGGAACCTACACAGCATCGTTGGAGCGGCGATGTTGCAATCACTACCGCGTTCCGGAGTGGAACTGGTGGTCCAACACTGGCCTCTTGACTTACGTGCGTCGGCCCAGTGGCCCTTAGGGTTCTCACTTCAATCTCGCTCGATTCGGTGTGTGAAGGCGAACGGGCAGAAGAGAACGGCTCCTATAATTAGCCAACTATCGCCAACAGATTTCAGCTGGCCCTGCGGCTTCCGCGGGTGTTCAGATGTGTAAAACCCTTTCCGGAGCACAGACTTCCTCCGGGGGCGGGCGGGTGTCCCGATGTCGGGGGGCGACGTCGGTGCAGAATGAAGTTATCGTCTGTAATATGATTCCCTCCGCTGTCAGCATTCCGGTTTTTGCCGGTGGGGTTGCAGCTGTCAGGCACTGCTACGTACAATGGCGTAATGGTCGAAGAGAGATGGACATGGGAAGATATGACTTTCCACTGCGTCGAACACTGTGAAACTGATTGGTTACCGGGCAACTACTACTTGGGTTGCTGGGATCCGTGCGGTGCGTTCATAACCCTAGAAAACGGGCGCTATCCTGAGTGGTCTCTCCCTCTCTCCAAAGGTCGTCCCAACAGACCATCATCCTGCGGGCTGTTTGACAGTTCGTGCTCTAACGTCACCCGTAGCTGACTCGGTGGGTGTAGTAGTAGCGAATGATTGAGTTGCACGATAAATGTTCCGCGTGCCGTTCCGCGATGCCGAATTCTACGGATGATGGGTGCGCTCGTCAGTGTGCCCGGTGTAGGGGAGTTCGTCCGCGGCGTCCGTTGTCGTTCAACGGCCCACAACGCTGGACTCTGGGCTAGGCGTATGCCCAGACCCGCCCACACGCGGTGAAAAGGTTTGTCATTTTGTCCGAGTCGTTCGTTGTCGCTTTAGAGCTAATGACTGTCAGTGGGTGATTTGTGCTACATTTGTGTCCATCGCGGAACATGAAACAATGATGGAGGGATCGTTCGGTGTTCGTTCTTTTTGTTTCAAGCTTCAAGGGAGTTTATCCTATTTGTACGTAATTATGAAATGTTGTATCAGAAATATTGCTTCAAGGACTATGATAACTCTTGTGTAAGTTGTTACCTCTTTCCGACGTTTTCATCACATAGCAGACGAATTTTTTATATTCCACATTAGATTTTTGGCATCAAATTTCGTGGAAACTTTGACCTAATGGAGAGCACATGTTCACATTGCTAAAGTTTAAAAAAAATGTAATTATAGTCCTATAAAAACATGAATCTGATAATAACATTGCCCTCCAGAGGTCTCTTCAATGCACTGTGTCCGGATTTGAATCAAAGTTTTCCCATTATGCCTCATCGAGTTTTGCTGTGGCCATTCCAAAACAAAAACAAAAAAACTTCCTCGCAATAGTTTTTTATTGTTTTAATTTGTTTAATGCTTATATTGCGAAACCACCAGCGCGGTGTCATAAATTTTAGAATTTTAATTAAAACATAACGTATTTTTCAAACCCTGTCCCCAAAAACCCGGCCTCCCCGTCGTCCTTCCTACTTGCGTCCTCATTTGTCGTTGTCAATTTGATCGCTTGATGGTTTAGAAACTTTTTTTTCTGGCTTCGGAAAAATTGTCGACGAAGATGATGCCTTGTGGGAGGTGGAAGAGATAAAGTGAGAGAGAGAGAGAGAGAGAGAGAGAAAGTTTTGATGAGGATCATATCATCGGCGGCTGCTAATGGTGTCAGGCTGTTGCAGACGACGATGACGATGTCGTCGAAGCCTCGGCGGATCGAAGCCACAAATTTCCCTCCAATCCTACCGAACCGACCGGTGGAAAACCGAGTCGTTCGTTTCACGGTCGGAAAACCGCACCCACCCCGCCCCGGGCCGGATGAGGGTTGGCTTGAGATGAAGCACACCACGCTACGGGAGTTGTGGCGCTGTGGTGGGTGAAAAGTTTTACGTCGAGCGTGATTTTCCGTTCATTAAGTCTAATTTTGCAAAGCCGTGTTTATCATCATCCAGCGGAGGGAAAAGGATAGAACCCGCGCAAGGGAAGGACTTTAATTTGTTTCATTTTTTTTCACGTTCAAGGATCACGTACGTATCCGTACAGGAGGCAGGATGAATTTAGGAAAGATCCGCCTATGTGACACTTTACTGCGAGCGTTGGGTTTTGCGAAGCATTACCGGTGGCTTCAGCATGTTAAGGGTTGCGGAAAAATGACTGAATTATGTATGAACGCGAGCGGCGTTTGCAGCAGCTCGACCGGAAAGCCACCTGAGACCTTTACGCACTGGTGTTGCGAGTGGTTGCGCGTGGCACGTCGACGTTGTTCTTGTACAAGTTTCCACCCAACGGATGCTGCCAGTCGGGTTCGGCGGTGCGTTTCTTATGACTTGTAGCACTCACCCGGTTCATTTTGTAATCCTTCCGATTTTTGGCGTACGGTTGACGTGCGTTCGGAGAAGAAAGGAGCAAAACTGGCAAGCATTAACTAGATTACCTTCGTCAGGATACGCTCCTTTGTGGTAGACACACGCGGGGAAAACGGATTACATTTCACCGGGGCCATAAGTTTACAAGGGAAAACCCTGATTAACTGGTTGCTCGTTTGTGGGTTGTTTGGGTGTTCCGTAATTACGTCTAACGGTAGTGTATTATTCCTATCAAGGCCATGAGAATCAGGTCTATCAGGAAGAGATATACTCACATACTAAAACGCACATCATTACCTAAGAGTATATATTTGCATCGGCTGATCGGGAAATAGCAATGAAAAATTATCCACTCCGAAGGGTCCAAAGGCTCGGCTTTAACAATCAACATTCCACGATTTTTCTTCCTTCGCCCTCGAGTCTCTTAAGTTCACGACATTGTTCATTACAAAAAAATTCCAACGAAATTCCGGTGGAGATGCAGAACAACTGCTGAAAATTACCAACAACGAGTCCCGTGAACGAACGGAGGATCAATTTCCTGGAATAGCCCTTTTTGTCCTGAGAATCGGACGATTTGGATCTCATTATCAGCGAGCTTTTTTTGAATCCATAGTCGGTGAGATTTCTATGACTCCCTTCTTTACAGTTCTAAGAAACAAAGGTGGTGGTGCAAGATTCAAAAACTTGTAGATGCGGGGCTTTACGGACTAAAAGTATTTTACAACCGGCCGAATCCAGATGGAAAGCGGAGAGGCAGTACAAGAAAAGCGATTATGCTAGTGTTGGTACGGTCAAGGATTTTAGGCTGGCAAACACAACCTTCCAATCGTTCGAAAGTTGCATAAATGTAGATTAATCTATTCGAATTCCCCCCTCCGAGTCATTCCGGATTCCCCGAATGTCGGTTGCCCTTCCAGATGTTCTGCCCAGCAGCGCCGCAGCTACCGATTCTAAACTATTGATTTATGCTAATTAAATGATTTTCACTCAATTATGAAACACACCACCCTTTTCGTCGGTTGCGTCCACCGTCGCGCGTGTCTGCGTCTGTGTTCTCGTGCGTAGGCCTCGATTCGAGGGCAGCTAGCTGGTGGTTGTGGCGATGAAAATGCAAAACGTTGAGCAGCAGCGGTGAATGTTGGCTTCGGAAAACCCGCGGGGCAAAAAATCGAAACAATGTCTTCTGCCAGCAGAATGCAGAATGTGAGCGCGACTCTCCGCGTGTCGGGGGACGCGTGGGACAATCATAACATAACCGCGAACAGCGTCCGAGTGATGCTGGGCAATGTTGCAGGCAGGCATGGTGTTGTTGTTGTTAAACATAAATTATCCACCTCGCGCGACAATGGCGCAGAATGACGCCGCCCGGTGGCCCCCCGGGCGAAAGTTGTTGGCCACAAACGGCGTGATTTATAGGCATCGGGTATGGTTTGCAGTTTGCAAAGTGCGCCTGTATGCGTACATACGTGTGTCGTATGCTGGCGATATTTATTATGTTTTGTACCGCTCGTCGTACCCCCGTCGAATCCATCCATCTTCCACTTTTTTTCCCACCCCGTGGGGTTGCCTGCGGTGGGTGGCTTTGGCCGTCGTGGTCGAAACATTGCGGCCGGAACCTTCCGACTTTTGCCGGACCGACCAGGCAGGGGGTGGTGGGAGTGGGCTGGACACCGGGGGCCGATGTTTTGATTTTTCCACGCAAAATTAGGTGTAGGCCGAAGCGTTTCCGGCGCCGATGGGTGAACCGCAGCCGCCAGACCGGATGCTTCCGGAGCAACTGAAGCTGTGGGGGCGTATATATGTAGGTCGCCGGCACGATTATGTGATCGACCAACAGCATCGAAGAAGCATCAGCATCAGCATCGGAAGAGCGTCCGGGTTTTGTTCGGCCAGAAGGGGGGAGGCGGTGGGAGGCGCTAATGATGCCATTTGTTAGACGGAAAGCAATTAAATAATCATGATGGAGCCGCAGCCGGAGGAAAGCGCAGTAGTACGTAGAGTTGATGCCGATTTTCCGACCGGGGCACGTAGCTCGGGGGTTTTTTTTTCTTATGAAAGGCACCATATGAAACAAGTCAATCGATAAAGTTGGTGATTTAATAATCGAATCGAAATGTAATTAAATCATAGTTGTACTCAATTTTTTTCCCTATCGGCTGCTATTACTAAACTGTAATTGATGATTTGATTAGTTGTGCATCTATTACGAAATTGCCAATACAGCAGTGGATTCAAATGTGTGTTTTAAGGGCACATTGCATAATCATTATCAGCATACATGACCCTGCTTGGCATACAGAAACGAATCACGTTTACGGTTCGATCAGTGTTGCGGTTTTATACCTCCGGTTTGATTTCCAATTCCAAATCCGTTCGATGCGCAAATAAATAGCCCCTCATTTGTGGCCTGTGGTGAAAGTGAACTCATTCGGCGATATTCATTTCACGCGGCAGCAAATCAATTTCCATCCATCTTTTCCCCGCATCTTGCAAATCGTAACAAATGAGCGTAATTCGATTGGAATCACTGTCTATGGTTCCGTCACTCCGATTACGCCGGCTTTTCCTTAACGGAACGCGCAAAAGACGCTGATGGATCCATCTCTCCTCTTTTATAATTGGCAGTGGGGGGTGGGGGTTGTATTTCCATCTTGATTTCCCTCGATAGTTTTGAGGGCGTTCGCTCGCTCGTGGCGGTTTCTGTGTTTGGAGGAACGTTTCTGTGTACTTGAATTCCTCCGGGGCCTGATGTGGAATGTGTGCGGCGTATGTGGTAATTATCAAGTGTGTGCGAATGGTTGTTTCCTTTGTCGACAACGCGTCGACACTTCCTCTTGTTTCGCATTAGTATAAGAAATGATGAATCACACACATTCGGCACGGGACTGCGATTACGTATGCAAATATATGTTAATTTCCTGCGAATTCTGTCGCAAGATAAATCATTCGCCTCTTGCCGGGAGGGGGGGCCGTATCACTTTTCGCTGGTGGAAATCCGGTCCATTTCATCCTTGTCTGCCTGAGTCAACTGGTCCACAAAACGCTTCCCCAAATGACAATTCAGTTCGTCAGCGATGAGTCAAACGGATGGCACCATTAGCACCATCAAGTCCGATTCATTAACAATCATAACACGCAGCAGGACTGAGTTTGAGCAGTCGAGTCCTCGTCGACAAGGGACAAGTGACAAAAGGGACCGAAGGGGGAAATCGAGCATAGGATTCCAATCAATTGTGACTCGCCCGAACTTGGCAACATTGTCTGTCGTCCTGTGTGCAAAGGAATCGCATTTCCGATGGCGATTCGGAAGTGCAGCTTGTCCGGTCCCGCGGAACCTTGGCCTACATCCTTCCTGGCGACCGGAAAGTGAAATGGAACGTGTCTAAACGGGGCAAGCAAGTGATGCGAGTGTTTTGTTTTTTTTTTTTCTCTGAAAGATGAGGAAATTCCACTGGAGTCAAAGTTATTTCAATTTTTCTCTCGGTTTTTTTTCCGAGTCCGAGAGAAAATCGGAGAAAAACGGAGACCATGGAAGAAGCATGGAAATAAATAAATGAGCGTACGGGCAACGTTGACAAAAATACATTATTCACCCACGCGCAATGAATAAAGCATGAGTCGCCGGTATTTCCAGTGTGCTTTATTGAGGTCCACTTTTCCTAAAGTAGAAAAAAAAAAATGCTGCCCAAAAGTTCACCTTAACCCGCTTTTTTGGGGCCACGGACCACCAGCAGTAGCAAACATAAATTAAATAGAAAAACAATCATTATTTCCACTGACCTCGCAAGTACGAGAAAGAAGGAAAAAGCCAAGTGCGTAGAACCAGTGGCCGGGTGACGTCGGTGGCTGGGTCCCTTCGTCCCCGATTTATTTGCATCGGTAATCGGAGTATAGGAATCGACAAACAGATTATGCCTGCCGACCCTCGGCATACTGTTTTATTGTTTTGTTCCCAAATCCGTAATCCGATCATGCGATTACCATCCTTCCATGCGTCAATCTTCGTCGGGTCCTTTATAATCCCACTTTTTTCCGGGGGTTTGTTCAGTTTAAACTGTTTTTTTAATGATAGTCAAAGTTGTTTAGGGAAATTCTCAAATAAAACCAGAAACATTAAATATCCTTCGTCGTGAAAAATGTCAGACAGTGTCGAAACTAATCCTCCAGCTCGGCTATAAGGGACAGATTGACGCCACCGTCACTGGTCCATAAATACATCTCTATTATGGCACACAACTCCGTGACTCCAAGGCGGGCTTGATGGCATCTAAAGATTTATTTGCCGCGCCGCTAGTTCTCACTTCTTGGTGGTGGATTTTACAATCCCCAAGAATCGTTGCTTCTTCACAACCCGCCCAACCGTATTGTTCTCGTCCGTCCACGTGGTCCACGTCCAGCGGATATCGTGCGGTGATTTGCTTCCATTTTATTACCATTTGTTTTATGTTAACGCCATCGCCACGCTCCACGAACTGCTATGTATGTTGGCGTCGCGTTGGAACCTTCTCCTTCTGGTCCGACTTTATTATGCCGTCGAATCGACGATAACGATCGATAAAGTAAAGTTCCGCCGGAAGGAGGGGAAGGGAACAGAGGGAAAAAACATGGTGAAAAAAAAACTCAACATAATTTGAACACCCCCCAGGGGGTGGGCGGAGTTGCTTCTCATCAAATCAATTGAGACAGCAATCATCGACCCTCGAGGGCTGGCCGCTTCCTTGGAGTGAACTCGTCGTTTCTCGGTGCGTTTTCCACAAAACTCGCCCACGACACGAGAGTGTGTAAGGGTGTACGATAGCGTACTATCTCGTGTTCGGCAGTAGTGAAGCGGCAAGCGCTCTTATCAACCACCCGGACGGTTCTCGCCCACTTTGCGGTTGCTTACTTGCCGCAAGCCCGAGGACTCGCTATCTCATGGACGATACATATTCATACACATCGGAGGCCGGGAGTCGAAAGTTCCGCCCAGTGGTGGTGAATTTACATACAATTACAGTCTCGTTAGTTGCGCCAACAGGGAAGTGTCGCCCGTCGCCGTTGTGCCACAGGGCGAGGTGAAGGAAGACGTGAACGGGAACGACAGTTTCGTCCCAACGCATGGTCACTTCGCCGGAAGTGCGACCAGGAAGCTCATCATATACGCT
>JAOEFI010014802.1:0-19727 GCA_034621735.1 Anopheles plumbeus | reverse complement strand
GGAACAGCTTTTAAAGTGTCGAAAATATCCGGTTATGCACGATTTTTTTTTTCTGTTGGTTTTCTCGTTGTCGAAAACAATTGCACACAACAATATTTATAGCAAAGCGGTTATTCGGCAGTTCGTAAATGCCACATTCGGGAGGGAGCCAAGTGCGTGAGGGAGCATGGACAAAACAAAAGGGTCTAACAAGTAGTCCAGATCTACAGTCAGTGTTGGTTTTTATCTCGACCTTGCGGTGGTGTGCACAAAATACTAGGTGACTCCATTGATTCCAAATTATTTTACAATAAATGTAAATGTAATAAATGTAATGTATAAATGTATAAATGTATAAATGTTTCCGCATGAAAATGTACTTCACTTTTATACTGTGATACTAAAAAGCTAAAATAGTCCACTGAGTTCTACCCAACATGATTCATTGGTCGGGACAAAAATCATCCCCCTCTGTTTTGTGCAAAACTTTCCTTGTCCCTTTAGCGCCGTAATATTGATTTGTAGTTAGTTATCGTGTTTCCAGGAAATCGACAAATCGGTCAGACAATTGTGTTCAGAACGTCCAATGAACAAAATGAAAAGCTGTTTTCATGATGGCACACGCGTTTTGCCAAAAAAAAAAAACCATTATTTTATCATGCAATCGAATAGAAAGAACTCGCGACTGGAGACACGTGCACTTGGAAAATCGTGTCCAAAATAATTGCATTCCTCAAACTCATCCCCAAACGGAACCAAATTATAATAAATACAGACTTGTCGATGCGCTTCTACCGACACGTTAAGGGCCCTGTTCCGTCCCCCACGAACTCGGGGTGCAAAACTAAATTCAACGAAACCGAAGGGCATGTGTCTCGCAAGGGAAAAAATTCCACGAACAAACTCCTCCCCTAGGTTGACCAGGGTACGGGTGGGGAAAGGTCATGTATTATTGTTGAAGGAACCGACTCGAGCGGCGCCACCGCGTCTAACCCGCGGTGGGAAGGAAGGAAGGAGCATGGTCTCAGTACACCCCACCAGCAACGGAAGGGTTAAGTGTGCGGATTTTTGCCCGGTTGCCCCATCGCGGGGTTGCTCCTTAACATTGTGTCCCATTGTGACGCACGGTTTCCCAGTCGTTGCGTGTCCTTCGCGATGGTATGAGACGTGGCTGGTACCAAGCAGACTCAACCGAACCGAAAAAGTAAGCCTGACGACGAAGGCCACCACATTGTGTTCTTGTTTTAAGACAAGGCATTCATGTCTGTCCCGCGTCGCAAGGGTCGCGCGGGTGCGTAGAAAGCGCCTCCGAGAAGAAAAAAAAACCCCAAATTAAGCAACCCGCCCCCCTACCTCCCGGCCGAAAACAATGTCCCGTGAGAAAATGCAAATGAACAGTCATGCATACTTATGTCCCACCATTGATACACCGCGATCAGATTCCTCCCGTTCCAAAGCAGCAGATCACGAACGAACAACGGGCCGCGGCGTGTAAGTTTTTTTAAATCTTCTATCAACATCAGATGCCAGAGAATTAACGGTGAACGAAACCAAAACCGAATTGACTGACGGCCAAATGGCTCGGCGGTAATCATCATTTGACACTCACGTTTGCAAAGTAACAAATAAACCAAAAGAAGTCCTTCACAGCATAACTTATTATTCCTCCGAAGTGGGTGGAATTCCGGAATCTTTTCCGGAACTAAAAAGAAGAAGGGACAGTGTCTCGAGACGATCGTTGCACTAATGGCATGTGGTTTAAACCCAACCTCCTCGGCTGAAGCCATCAGATGTCTGGCAAGACCTTGCCTGGTGAGAAAACGAAAAAAAGAAATGGATCTTCCATAATTACCACACCACCAACACGGCTGTAAAAGGGTGGCTGATCGTGATGGTATAAAAAGTTGCACAAAGTTGAGCCATACAAACCAACCAACAACATCGGTGGGGCGGAGATTTTCTTCCTCTTTCCTGTACCAATGGGCCCACCATAACGTATCGTAAGGGCGGACCGACAATGGCTACTTTCTCACATATCTCACCGCAGTGTCTTCACTGGGGAAGCAACTGTCAACAATAGGCCCACCAAGGGTCCGAAACCTTCCCCCCAGACCTGGACGACTGGCACTATGCGCGAAATTATGCGTGGCTCGGTGGGGAACGGTTTTCTGTGGAGTTTCGTGGGTGCCCGGGGAAGGGGTCAGCTGGGAACTTGAGCCGGAATGCACGCAGTGACACATGTCCGTGGATGTATTGTTTTCTGTTTTTGTCATTGCTTTGCAACCAGATGGAAGGACGGATATTTGACAAGGTACCGCATTTTTAAACCCTTCTATCTATCTATCTATCTCTCTCTCTCTCTCTCTCTCTCTCTCTCTCTCTTTCTCTCTCTTTTCGTCTTTAATCTTCATAGTTTTCCTACCATCTCAAGATCGAGTGGGGAAGATCCAGCAGGCACAGATCGAGATCAGTGTTCGGGTGTCGGTAGAATTTGCGGTATTTTTCCTTCAGTTTTTAGGTCATGGGAAACGATCACAATTTAATCGCGTTGCGCCAGAAGGGAGTGAACAGAAACAAAACAGCTGATAAGTGAATGTGTGTAGGAAAGAAAGCGAAATGAAGCCACGGTGAATGGAGGGAATGGACGGCCTGTGGTGCAACCGTTCCATGGCTTTAGAAAGCTGACCCACTGCATGTCAGTTTGTGCATTATATTTATTAGTATTTAGTATCAAATAGATCCATCAAAGGGGTGACTTTTTTGTGTAAATACATTAGCTCATATTCTCGACCAATGATCACAGAAAAGTTTTGCAAGAAAACACGGTATTTGTACACTTTGTGACTCACATCGTCCCAGCATTCTATCGATACCCTAGACTTCATCAAATCAAATATTGGAAATACTTTTTTTCGACCATTGTCACACGATTTCTATGCGTCACTCAATGTCAACGTCGTGATTTGGAACTTCTGATTCATGATAGCAAATAGAGTCACAAACACTTCAAGGGAATCGATGAGCAGTTTACGGTTGAATTTAAAACGATCAAATAAATTAAAACTAGACTAGATAAAAAATGTGATAAAGTGAAGGCAACATGTATGCACCTGAAAAGAGTCCCCGAATATTGTACAGGATGTCCAGGATTTCAACAGCATTCATAATATGCAACAGCAATCGCAGTCGTAAATCAAAGCGCTCTTTTTGTACGCCTGATCCATAACCACTATGGACTGGACTGGATATCACTTTCAAACCCACATATTTCGTAAATTACCATTATCAAACATGATGGCGAAATGATTCGGTAACTTCAAAAAAATGCTCAACATAAATTGCACAACCATTGTATGCGTATGCATTCAATGAATTGAATGTAATCTTGTCGAGTTAATGCTTGTTTTTGTTTGTGGCCGATTGTCGTCTGTTTTTATCGGTTGTTTACTGGCCGTAATCGTGAAATAATGCCCCCGACGATGCGCCACTGGTTTAGCTGTACATGTCTAGCCATAACGTATACTACGCCATAACCACCCCCACGTTTGGGGGCTGCTGTTGCGATTACTCACCTTGTTTAGCACGGACGGCCGTCTGCTATCGCCGCTCAGCCGCCGAAGCCAGGTGTTTTTGTGTATCTCGCGAAACAGTGCCGTAATCGGAGGTCGCGTTACTAGACCACCACTACTGGCGCCACCCGCGCCGATACCACTACCGCTACTACTGCTGGGACCTCCCACAACCGTGCCGCCGCCACCGGGGACGGTGGAACTGCTGCCCGCGCCCGGTTCCATTCCGGGACTGCTGGCCCGCGTGTCGCACACCGCTTTCCTCTTGCCGCACACCCACGATGCGCACGATCACCGCCTATCACCACCACTGCAGACGACCACGACGATGACGTGCAGACGATGCACAGCACTATTCATCCACTGGCTGGGATCGATATCACATTTCATTGCACCGCACCGCCCACACGCTCGTGCACTGCACTTCCTGGTTCTGCGCCCCTCGTTTCGCCCAGTTCCCGTAGAGAGCGACGACTGGAAATTCTGATCTGACCGACACACCTGACCAGAGAGAGAGGTGGTTCCTTTCTGCTTTATAACGCTTTTTCTAGCGCGTGCACCGTTGCCGTTGGTGCGGTTTATTTAACACCTTCTTCACTTGAATGTTGCTTTTTGGGTGCGCATTTGGTACCATTTCACTGCCCGCCGGTGGCCTGAATTCATATTCACCACAGATTCGGGTGAGAGCGTCCCATTAGTGCGCTCGCGAAAGCGACGGACCGACGGATGGGGTTGAATGGAAAGATAATTGACATCTGCGGTTGGCTTCTCTGGAGCGCCTCACATTCCGATGTTTGCTGGCAAATGTCACCGCGATATGATGCCGTGTTTCTCCGTCACTACTAATTAAACTCGCGGGTGACCTATAGAACGACTGCGATCTCCTTTTTTTATAGCAATTTATTCCTGTCGTGCTGTGTGGATGCTGTTGGCAATGGCAACGGACTGGGGGTTGCTTTGTTTGCGCTGCCGAACACTCTTCGTCCCCACACTGCGCCCGAATGAGATGGAGCGTGGAAGAGAAATTAAGTACGCGTTTCTGTGCTCCGGCGGGTGTTCGACACTTTACTCAAATTCGCGATTCTTTTCCCTGATGGCGTTCGGACGGAGGGACACAAATTGCGACACGCGTACACTTGGTTATTGTCGCGCAGAGGACACGGAAAGGTTGCTACGCTGTACCGATTTGCAACACAAGGTGCTGGATATCTCTTTCGCCTTTTTCGCAAACGCGTTGGTTGGTTCAAACGGGCTAGGGGAACGAAAGAAAAGCACTAAGAAGCAAAGAACACAAAACGCGAATACGACGCACGTACCAGCGCCCGGAGTGCGGTGGGAAAAGCGAAAGGAAACCGAACAACCGAACGCATCTACCTTCTCCGACGGACTGGAGAAGAGGAACGCAAAACAAAAAAGTCAACAGTTCATCGTCGAGTCGTCGAGTGACAACACACATACGTTTACAGTAAATAGTTCACTTTACACAAATGTGTCGGGATGCTACGGCCTAGTAATTTATCCACCTGAAACCTGCTCTGCCATGCCTTTTGTAACATTATTCGCTAAGAAATGCTAAACTGTATCACGCTGGTAATTTCATGCGATGAGTTTTGTACACTCGAGGAATCGATGAACAGCTTCACCCCCGATGAAAAATCTATACGGGTTGTCTTCACGGCAACCATCATTCAAAATAAATAAATTTCCCACATTTGAGCAACCCTAGCAAATGGCGCGACGATTACAAATGGTTTTTACAACGCTTCATACGAAATTTGCACGACCGAAAATTTACAACTGGAATATTTGATTAAAAACATAAAAACATCGAAATGCATCTAAAAAATCGCACTATCTACGTTTGGATCGTTGTCAAAGTGCTGTCAGACCTCGCTCAGAAACGGTGTACCCGGAATCATAGCAAGAAAACGTGTTTTTGTTGATGCACTCGATCTTTGGAAGAAGCGAGATCAAATTATTTGCGTTAAAGATTTACTTAACATTTAAAGTAAAATGATTCAAACCAAGAAACGTTCGGCTTCTTTGTCGGAGAACACTGGGCTCGTTGCTGCCTCCGCAAAACCGGTGAAAAGGGTGAAGAAAGAAGAAGCCACCAAATCCGGTAAACCGAAAGCAAAGTTCCAGAAAGATAACGGAACCAATCTGGCAGGAAAGCCAAAGACAAAATTCCAAAAGCACGACGGTACCAACTCCGTTAAATTTCAGAAGAAAACAATTCCTGGTGGAAAACCCGACGAACCCAAGAAACCCTTCGTCGCCAACACACCTGAGTCGAAGAAGGAGTACTGGAACGGTTTGAAGGCGAAACAAAAGGAGCTTCGCCAGCAACGCCGACAAAACAAATCGAAGGACCTGTACGAACTGAATGTTAAGGCAAAAAAAATCTACGAGAAGCTAAAGTGCAAGAATGCCATGGACAAGCAGACGATGGTAGATAGTTTGCACAAACTGCTGGAAAAGGATAACGCATATGCTAAGATAGGGACGTCACACGACACAGCCCGAATCATACAGTGCATGATAAAGAACGCCTCGGAGGAAGTGCGTGATCAGATTGCCACAAAGCTGTTGGCAGCGTTGTACCAACTGGCAACGTCCAAATATGGCCATCGTTGCGTTTCGAGTCTGTTCAAGCACGGCTCGAAGCAGCTGTGGATGCGTGTCGTGGACGCGATCATAAAGGATGTACTGAAGATGGTTAATCAGGCGTTCTCTGGCCAGATCGTTGACGCCGCTTACAATGAGTATGCCACGAACGATCAGAGATCGCGTATGCGGCAGCCGTTTTACTCGGAGCTTTACCAGCTCGAGAAAGATAATAGTATACAGACGATGAAGGACTGCTGGAAAACGAACGGGTACATGAAGAAAAGCGTACTGACGACGGTGAAGGGCCATTTGGTGCAAGCCGCGAACAAGAAGCTAACCGATAACAGCCTGATTCACGCCTTGCTAGCTGAATTCCTATCAGAGGCAGCTGACACGGAACGCTCGGAAGTGATTGAGCTGTACCTGCCGATGCTGGCCTCTATTTCCAGCACGCGAGAAGGTACGGGTGCGGCTATCTTTTGCTTTTTGAACTCCGTCCCGAAGGAGCGCCGTGCTGCCCTGAAAGGCATGAAACCGTACATTGAAAAGCTTTCGATCCACGAGCACGGCCACCGGTTGATCATGTGCGTACTGAATTGCTACGACGATACCGTCATTCTGGCGAAGCAAGTTATCGTCCCGATCATGGAGCAGGTGGAAACGATCGTCGGGAGTGGCGAGTGGGGCAGAAAGGTGGTCGGGTGGATATTTTCTCCGGCCAACAAGGACCTACTGCATCCGACACAGATTGAATTACTTGATAGCTACCTAGTGCACAGCAAAAAGGATAAAGAAATCCGCCGCAGGGAGGTGTCTGCAGCGGCGGCTGAAAGCTTCTGTAATCAGGTGGAAAAGAACCCCAGCTTTTGGCTTCGTGGGGGGCACACAGCCCTGCTAACATCAATTATATTGAAGAGCTGTAAGTGACATTAAATCCAAGTTATTTGTTGAATATTGCCTAATTTCTCGATGCTCCCTCCACAGTTACTGGAAAACAATTGGAACGTTTGCACCGTTTCTTGGCAACTGTAGTATGCGATCCGGAATGGAAAGTGCATACAAACGAGATTAATCTCGACGGCTCGATGCTCTCGGTCGAGGTGGTCAAGAAACCGAAAGAAAATGAAAAACCCGCCGGTGAACGAAAGATAAAGAAAATCAAAAAGAGTCCATTTGAGGAGGATAAAGTTAGTATTGCGTTTATTGCTTTTGTTGTTAGAATATGTGTTTTCACAATTGGTTATTCACTTACAATTTCTTTTTGATTTTTATTTGCAGGCCGCATCCCGCGAGAAGCTGTTGGCCGCAAATCCGCTGATAAATGGCGTCGAACATGGTGGCGTGCATATGGCGCTAAAAAGGATGATCAAACTAGACCAAGAAAAGCGGCAACAGGAAGGTGAAGATGTTTCTCAGTTTGGATGTGCGCTCATAGAAGAACTGTCCACTGAGCAGCTGAGCGCATGGATTACCCAGAACAGGGCGGCATTCCTGTTATTGCTAACATTCGAAAACGGTACCGTGGACGTGCAGCAAATGTTGCGCAAGAAACTGTTGCCAGTTAAGAAAGAGCTGAAATCACAGGCACACGTCGGAGGCAAACTGTTGGTCGAGAAACTGAAGTTCTAGTTTAGTCCTTAGGTTCGTCATAAAATGCGAGAACGAACTAATAAAAGTGTAATTCAATAAACGAGAAACTTGTTCCCCTAATATCATGCTGTCGGAGGCTGGGACAGTTCAAACGTTCTACTTTAACCTAAGGATTAAGTGAACACCGGAATCGGTGTCAACGATATCCGACATTTCGCCCACTTTCAGAGCAAAAGCGGCATCCTCGAATGGTTTCTGCATCATTCCACGTTTGAACATTCCCAGGTCCCCACCCCGCTTGGCGGAACTACAGTCCGAGTATCGTTGGGCGAGTTCCTGCAGCGTAGCTTCGTTGGCCTGAATTTTTCTACGGTATGTTTCAAGAATTTCGATCGCTTCATCCTTGCTCCGGGTAATGTTCTCCTCTCGCCACGAGCTGGGCCTACGAGACTTGCTGTGCTTTGCCAGCAAATGTGCACATTGCACTTCGGATGGCTCCTGGAAACGGGATTCGTTACACATCGAATTTGGTCGGTCGTGAGGCAGACTTACGTTTGTATTCGCCGGTTCTGCCGGGGTCGTAGGCAGATCCCATTGCGATTCTTTTGTGTAGACATTAAGATAGTAGGTCATACCTGCAATTGGGAAAACACTTTTTGATGTGTGTCCAAACAAGCAAGTACTCAGTTATAGTGCATACCTGTCGAGCGGCTGGTGCGCTTTTCCCAGCCCTCCGGAACCATCTCTTGACCATCCGACATAATATCGCGAATCAAACAAACACACTGAGTTATCCTCTTACCAGAAGAGTTAGTATTTACCTAAAGGTACCTAAATGCAAGTCAGTTACGATTCCGCGAAAAAGCGTGTGTTTTATTGTGGAATATGCTTCGCGAATGTAATTTTCGTAAGCCGCGGCGCGCAGTAGCAACAACAATTCTGACGTTTTGCTTCTTCCACTGACAGCCAGCTTCGGCGCTGTCATGTGCAACAAATATATAGGTGCAGATCGGAACGCTCAACACTGAACCGCAGTCGCTGACGAGGAACGAACGACAGCGGAAGTGCTGCAGTGTTGACGAGGCAAAATAGTTGTTGTTCGGTCAGTGTGGAAACGAAAAAAGAAAAGAAACTGCGAACAAGTGCTGTTTTTCGTCGTGTCGCTGAAGAATACCGTAAGGTGCCTTCCCTCGTGCTAGTTTTATGCGGAGAAAATTGGTGATTAAAGTGCAATGTGACAATCATCTCCTTGTGTAAATGCCAAAAGCCCACCTATTGTGGCAGAGCAGCAACCCCAAACGGGGAAGAAAGTCGATGAGAATGGGGTGTGGGGGATGAAGAAAATCGGCAATTTTCATTTTCCCTTCGGGTTCATCACAGGCAAAAAGGCATACAACTCGTTGGCGGTGGGTGTTGTCAAAGTGCTGTGTATGTGTGTGTGTATAGGGGAAGATATGTTGCCCTCCGCCAAAAAGAGGGTGAACAAGTGCGTCGATGCTGCAAGTGCTCAATGTTGAGGAAACTAGTAAAAAAAAAGGTTCAGAGATGCAAATGTGTTGCTCGATGAAGGGTCTGCTGCAATCCAATTTTTCTTTCTATTCCAGCTTAGGCTTGATGTGACGTTAGTTGAACTGTTGGTTCGAGTTTTCCCTCTGTTCCTTTTCAACGTACAATTTTGTGCAACTCTCGTGTTGCTGCGTTTGCTCGTGTGCTTTGTTTTTTATGTGCAATCACACGTTTGTTTGACCCGTACTATCACCACATTTCCGCCGCGTTGGATGAACGCGTGTGCCACAACTGCTCTTTCCCTGTGTGCCCTATTTGTCTGCACTGTGCACTTGCACGGTTCCCACTTTTCCATAGTTGCATCTCGTCGTTGTGTTTGACGCCCTATCAACCGCCCAATTTGGCAAACCCACAGCGTTATGGATGTGTTGGTGCTTTCCTTTTCGTCTGCAAGGTTGCATCTTGCATCTTTCCCTTTTATGGTCAGTGTTATTATCGCACCAATCTCCGACTGGCTAGCGGGGGTATAGCTGTGGCAAACTGGTACACCAAAAAACGAGTGGAGTGGAACAGAGGAATCAATTGCCCTTCAAGCAAAGCGCATCGGTAACAAAACAATCTCGCTTTTCGGACGGATGCCACCCTTTTCTTTTCGTATCTGCTCCATACAAACACTCGGCGCACGAAGCAAAAACAAAAAAAAAACACGGTCCGTTGGTGCGGAGGCTGCGGGGGCGTGTTTGCTTTGAAGTGAAAACGGCACAATAGCAAGGCTCGGCCGAAAGGTGCGTCGCCGCATTCGAACGCCGTGTAACGGTGCAATCCATCCAACACCGACCATAACACCAGCGGCAGTGATATTTCTTTTCTTTTCTTTTTTGAAAAGTGCAACGGCAGCAACCGTTGGTTGTTGCAGCTTTCTGGTGCAGTGCATCGCAGTCACAACAGTCTTCTCTTCGTTTTTCAGCAAAAAAATCATTGAAATAATACCGAGAAATCTGCCTACGAATGCGAACGAAAAGAGTTGGTGCATTCCAGTCGCGGAGTAAAGCTGCGCGCGTGGTTGTGTGTGTACCGCTTGGAAGTGGAGAGTAGAAGAAGAAATCAGCTGTGTTGTGTGATCATCGCGCCCGATCATTCGCGCGCGCGCGCCCTGTCCCCTTCTCCCAACATCACAGTTCGTGCCTGCGTTTCTTGATCTCGCCCGTGCACGCTCACGTGTGTGTGTGTGCGTGTGGTTGCGTCCCCACCGGGAGCGGTGTGCTGGCAGATAGATTATGCGTTAGTCATCGATCGGTCGCACGATCGAAGAGATTCATCCCGCCAGGAGGGGAGCAGGAGACGAGGGCGGCGACGGCAGCGGGCGGCTTCGGTAGTGAGCGGAAGGCGACGAGGGAAGGTGGGGGCTGCGCGGTGTGGCTACGATGATCGACGGGGCGCACCAGTTCCCAAACGTGGCTCGCTGATCGCGAAGGTACGCTACCGATCCTCCGCGGGCGCTTTCCG
This sequence comes from Anopheles plumbeus, assembly GCA_034621735.1. NCBI lineage: Eukaryota > Metazoa > Arthropoda > Insecta > Diptera > Culicidae > Anopheles > Anopheles plumbeus. Next base: position 8,967 of record JAOEFI010014802.1, on the reverse strand, counting down.
GTGTGTGCGCGTGCTTGCGCTCGTGTGATAGCCAAAAGAGAGAGTGAGCCAAAGGAAGAGGTGGTGCGGATACAATAGCGTGTTATCGCTGCCGCCGCTGGTGGAGCAGAACACAGGCCGAAGAGGAAAAATTGAAAAGAAGCAGACGTGGCGGAAGGAGCTCGCCCTCGTGGCAAATACCGTGGCACGGCGAGGAGTTTCACTCGATCGCAGCGGAGGAAAAACTAACAACGATCGCGCTGTGATGTAGTTGGGCGGTTTCGGACCAAAGCGAAGGTAGGTAGAGGTTACACCATCCGGTGACATTTTACATACGGCACTTATCAATCGAGCGGTCGCTTTGGGGCGCGTTGAAAGACTGTTGCTTTTTCCACAAAAATTCGCCAATCATCTTACTTTGTTCCAATAATAACTTTTTTCTTTGCCTCCAAAGTTTCCTTTTATTGGCCTTCAGATCTTAAAAAGATTGTCGGATTTTCTAATGTTAAATTCTTTTAACCACTTTTCTTGATATCATTCCGCACGTGTTGCCCATTCTTTTTTACTTTACTTTTGAACAATCTAATCCCTTCCATAAAAATGAAAACACAATGCTGAAGTTTTATGAAAACCTCGATCGATGATCGACGAAGGACTCCAATGTTGCGTATCGAGAGTTACTTTTCAATGAGCTCAACCTCTATCGGGTATAGCTGAGCGGGAAATCCGCTGGTACAATAATAATAATAATAATAATAAAACGAGTACATATGATATGACCATCAAGTTCACCTATTTTTTCTACACTAAGAGGTAACAATCTGTAAAAACTGCAATATTTGCTGTCGGTCTAATCCGTTCGAAAAAGTGCATATCTTATTGAAAAGATAAGAACATTGGAAATCAGCTGCATAAAACTGCTGCGTACTTTTAGTTGTTGTGATGCTTTTTTGGAACTTATCATAAATTTCCAACTCAGCCCCCGTGTCTTGTACGTCCAATTGTACCGTCGTTCGTTGACATCGGGCCGCGAAAGTCGATCGACTTCACGCATCGTGTGGAAATCGTTCGACGATGTGTTTGGGAAATTTTAAAGCAAACGTCCGAAACCGATCTCCCGGTCGCTGGCTCCTGCGATGGTGGTTGAAAATTGCAACGAATAGCACACACCGTGCATTTGCACACACGACTTCTTCCTGTCGTCGAATGGAAAAAGAGAGAAACTTAATGAATAAAATATTCTGGTTTCCCTGTTCGCTTCCGATCAGTTCGGCCAAAAAGGAAGGAAATCAAAAGCTTAATCACCCTAACTTCCACTTATCTACCTCTCTCTCTCGCTCTCTCTCTATCTCTCTCCCTCTATCTCTCTCTTTCTCTATATCTCTCTCTCTCTCTCTCTCTCTCTCTCTCTCTCTTGGCCAATCTCCTTCTGTTACGAGGGATGAGAAGATCGTTTTTTTTTGTGTTGCTTACTGGTACGTTATGAGATACGATGGCGAAAATCCGATATCCGACAACGGGCATCAGGGATTTCCGCGACTTAGCGAGTGTCTATTCGGGGGCTACGCATTTAATGACCGTTTAGAGATAAGAAAGTCAGCAATTTAGTGAGTTACGAACCATATACGGCTCAGACAAATACAGCTGTGCCTACTGAATGAATCTGCGAATATGACGCGTCGTATATTCGGTTGAGATAATGTATCTTTGTTTAATGAATCACATTTTAAACAGATCTTTTTATATCAATAAGTGGTTTAGGAGCGATTTTTTTTGTCTTATTCAATTTATAGTGCTTTCTTGTGTTCGATAAAAGTAAACGTCATTGCCTAAAAGTTTCTTTCGCCCATCTCTAATGCTTAGGTTCCCGCGTGGAAGGTCTTTGTTTGTTTTGGGTTCAAACTTATCGATGGGCGAAAGTCGTTAGCAAGACTTATGTAGATAGTAAATAAGGACCTTGCCATGTGTTTATGTTGGAACACTCGATTAGAAAGACGCCGGTTGTAGTCGGTAGAAAATGGAGCACTACAGTTTTCCACAACTCTACCCTGCGAGGCGGTTTTTACTCTACAAAACCCGAACATGCACCTATTTACATGTTTGTGCCCTCCGTCGGTCGTTAGGAGCGCCTACCGTCGTTTACCGGGTTGAAGTTGTTGCGGGTGCCGAGCCCGACTCAATAAATCGATCGGTATAAATAAATGTGTACTCCACCGTTCTTCGACTTGCCAGAATTCGACGCACCGCTGCCGGTGAATAAGTAGTGGAACCTCGTGAATTAGTCTCAGCGATGGGGGACCGATCCCATGGATTATTTTCCTCTCACTCTGTTACTTTCTACGCTGTTTGTTATGGTTCGCTTTTTTTTTTCTTTCTCCAATTCCCTTTTCAAGCACATTTCACTTTTCGTGAACTTAAAAAGGTTTCTATTTTTCTCGTGGGTCGATGAACCGCTCAGAGGGCCCTTTGGAATTTGGTTTTTGGATTCCACAATGCGATCGAAATGCCCACTTCGCTCTGGCGTGTGTCTGGTTCTTGTCAAAGGCACGTGCGCGGGGAGATTGTGTTCTCGTTCTGTCTTTATCCAGAAGAAAACACTTATGTGGAGAAGCATAAGTGTGTATCCAAAAAGGGTACCGCTTATGCTGGGATAATGTGGAAGTTTTCACATTCAGTAAAAGAGTCATAAAAGACATGGGTAAACGAGAGAAACATGTTTCCCGTTTCGACTCTCTTTTATCCAGGTTCGGCTGTATGCCTGCCTGCCAATGGTTTATGGTTTTTATTCTTTTGCATAGCAAAAAGCCAATACCTAGATCAGCTAGGCAAACATAACTGTGAAACTTGAAACTACCGCGAAATAGTTCCAGTCGATGCTTTCTGCGTAGCCTCCCGGCTGACTCCTGCCAGGCTCACCACTATTGACGTTGGCCCGCATTGTCACAGTTGCGCTTTGTGTTCCAGAACCCCGGCGAAAGCCTCGAGTGGCTCGCATGCTGTCGTTCCTGCTCCGGCCGGAACGGAGAAGAATCGGCGCGGTATGCGAAGTCATTATTTGGGTCAATATTTGCCCACCTATTCTATTATGGTCGTTGCCACCGGAGCTGCTGGCCTTAACCGGTGGATGATGGAATTTCCTCCCTCACCCGCCTGTGGCTCCCCACTCCCCGGTAGCCAATCCCACAGTTTGATGGAATGACGGCGCATGTCAGCCAATATGTGGCAGCATAGCGTTAGTTCCAGTAGACCACATCACGGGCCCTGGGCGGCTCGGATGAAGTTGGAACGCGAAGTAAGTAGCGGGCCGTGCTCTGTACCGTAGGCACATTAAGTCTAGTGTGTTCAAGTGGCTGAAAGGAATGGGCTTTTTAACGAATAGGAATTTTTCGAACATGCAATGACGGTGGAATGGTGCGTCCCGTCGTCCGCAGTGGGTTTGGTTCCATGGCTGAAGCTGCAAAGCCCACTCCCAAATGCAGCGGGACTTTTGTTTTTATCATTAGTCAGGCCATAAATCTTTTTGGCATAAGCCACACCACTAATAAGTCGATCGATCGATCTCAAGGGCCTGCTGAAGTGGCCCGAGCAGTAGCCTTCCGGCGATGCGGCAAGGAACCGAACCAGGCGACAAATTACTGCTGCACTAAATGAGGTTACGCCGACCCCGGGGGTTGGGGGGTGTCTCACTGGAATCTCGTATCCTCGAGCACACGGTTCATCCCTTTCCGGGGCAACGATGATTTCTCTGCCGCCTGCCGGGCGGAGTATAGATAAATGCAGATGAAGCGCCAGACGCCGCGTGCTTTTCGAACCCGCCGGAAAAGTGTACCGGCTCCGCCAGCGAGTCTCGTGGTTGGGATAATGATACGGGACGCACACATGTCGTGCGTCTGATAAGTAGTTATCGGGCAGCCGAAGTGCGTTTCCCCACCCCCCGGGGAGGGCAGGCCCAGCGTTTGAGGGCACGGCGTCACACATTGACAATAGTCGGCTCCGATGTGTTGTCCCGTGTCGTGAGGTTTCTTCCCGCACTAGGGACGTTTTTTTTTTTTGCTTCTTCATACGCTGGGAACACACTATGCTGCAAACATACCACTGCAACTTCTGATGTCGTCCGTCTTCACCCGCGCGGCCCCCCTGGCAGCACTCAAGCGGAGTAACGGAGACGAGGGGCCTCGGCAGCAGCAGCCGCAGCCCTACTTTAGTGATTTCTTCCGTTCCGTTCAATCTTGAAATTACTCATCCGCTTTCTATTCCCTTCCCTTCGGCTTTTGCCGGTCGTCTACCCCTTCTGTCTTCTCTCTCATTCTCCTCCCCTTTGTCTGGCGGAATGATTTGGGACGTATGGTAAATTAGCTTAGCTTCTCTTCGTGCCCGGAGCAGCATACATACACCATCCATGCTTCCGTCCCCAGTCAGTGCCAGGGTTTTCCGGGGGTGGTAAATCCACCCTGTTGCTGAGCTGCGCAAATTCTTCTCGAAACATCACACTGTCGGTCGGTATGGTCGGCGTTGAGCAGGTTTAACGCCTTGTTTCATTAACGGATTTTCAGTTTTTCGTGCTACCGACTCCGACGGACTGTCATCATTTAGGTCGGCGCAGGTCGTCGCCGCCCCGTGATTCGCCAGACGAACCAGTCGGGCCGATAATGGGCAACAAGATTGATGTCAGGCGTATGTTGCGCTCTTAGGAACACCGTGTACTTTACGAGACCGTTCTGAGTGATGATGAGCATGAATGGATGATTATTTCTCTAGTGTCTCGCTTCGGAAGTTTTATTATCTTACGGTTTTACTGTTACACTGATACCCTTTGATTGGTCCTTCTTCGAGCTGGTCGACTTTAGTTCTCTTCGGTATTCGGGTGTGGCAATGTAATTGACTTGTCCCTAACGGTGATAACGATGCAGTCAGCTAATTTCCTGCAACTCTCTGTGCTATGTTTCCTGAAGTTATTTAAGACTTTTGGCATAACATTCCGCGGCATGAAGTACCACTAAACGACCATTCCGGTACTGGTTTACATTTTCATTGACACTTGAGAAACTTTGGAAGTAAGTCAAGTTGGAAATAGCAGTATTATACGCTTCGGCCAGTTGATTTATGTAATTTCGCGATTCGCCTTTGTGGGTCTCAGAATAAGATAAAAGAATCCAATTGCGTTTGCAAAAGCGTTCTATCGCTGGTCGTTGGGATTATGTTTATCAGAAGCAGTCATCCTACTCTTCTCTCTTCTTGATGTAATGTAAACAAGATATATATTTTATCTAATCCAACTCTATAACCGACGGTAGTCGGGTCGGTTGACTGGCCACGATTAAGATTGCCGGATAATGGTACAATATTATTGGATTGTGTTTACACACGACGCCGCAGCGCAGTGTAGTAACTGTCCCAAATATCATTGGACACCAAGAAATTTTATCGATGTCGTAATGGCTGTGATATCACCTGTGCGCAGCATAGACCGCGGCCCCCCTTCTTGTCTGCCGTTTCCTCTCCCGGCCCCATCACCGCAACTTCCAATCGAATCAGGTTGACCCAAATAAAACTCCAAAAAAAATTACGTGCTCATGGGGCTGCCAAACTTATTTACTCAGCAGCCAAGCCGCCTGCTCCTCTATTGATCTGTGGCCACACGTTCGGGCGGTCGTTGACATTCGCCATCGCTTCGTGCACGCTCCGATGGTGGTGCGCGTAGTTGTTGTTGGCCGCGACGCACATCGACGTCTCGGCGCGCGGTATTCGCTGTCCGTGGGTCTCTTCCCTTTGAGAGGATCGCGAAAGCAAGAAGCCAATTGGGCTTGCGGCAAGAAGGCCCGATTGCGTAGATACCTTTTCTTATTTTTTGGTCAGGTTTTTGCCACCGTCCGCCGTCGGGGTCCGTCTTATGGTTCGACGGAACGGTACCGGCCACGCCGGCTCTAGCTACACTTACGTACGCGAGGCACAGTTTCCTTTGCTTTCCGTTGCCCGGTTACGGTTTTTCTCGCACACGATGACGGTGAATATGATAATTACTTCAAGCGCACGGTAGCAAACATTTCACCGAATCATCATCGGCCAGAGAGGAGAACAGGGGATGACGCCGCGTCTTGGCGTACGAGTGCTAACATATGTACCTTGGCCACGGGTATGATTTTGTTTCTGTAGACCCCGAACTAGTTTGTTGTTTCTAACAGTGGTTGTCAAAAGAATTCGCAAGCCCCACTGCAAGCTGTTCTAATGCTCCCCAAGAGCTGCGGGCAACGATTTGGGCCTAATCTTCGACAAACGGTTTGTGACATAATGGGATGTATGGCGCGTCGAAACGTTACCATCTGGTAAACAGACTAGCGGTCATTTGCGTAGTTTTTAGTTATGCCGTCTGTTATAACAGCTATTTAAAACGGACCATTTAAATAGAAAGCAAAGGGAACTGGAAAATTGGTGTCCGCAGTGGTGGGATTTTCTTGTGTATTGAATTGTGTTTTTTTGAAGGCATACATAAGTATGGAGCATAACATTTTAAACGAATTTCTGCTCCTCCTTTTGCCAGCTTCAAAACATCATTTACAGATTCATCGCCCGAGGAAATGACTTGCCATTGAAAATCTCCAGCAGAAGCCTCGTTGCCCTCGTTGTTGAAAACATCGAAACTAGATAGTTCTTTCATAACTTTAGGCGCACTACATTTAGTACTGTGGCATGGAAATTTGCCGTCGACACAGAAACACCGTTCATGACACTTTCCGAAAACAGAACTTCTTCTCCAGTACCGGTTCTGGGCCACCACTTTCCTTCGCTGGGTCGATTGTTTCTTCCCGTAGCTCAACCGTGTTCTAGCCTTTCCGCGGCCCCTCGGTACGCAGCGACATTCAGGTTTGCGTAGGCGATACAAACAGACAGACCGGTGGGTGGCATTAATGGATAGACATCCGTGGGTCTCCTTGGTCACACAAGGAGAAGGAACCGCGCAGTGCCGCCGAGTGTGTAGGTGGACGACTTTGTGGAAGAGATGAAGCATTTGTTAGTCGCTTTTATGGGACGTTGCCGTGAAAGAGATCGATTCTGTGCGACACTTATGTGTCTGTTTCTACGCATCCAGCTTAGGGTTGGGTTTCAAAGGGGGGCTCTGTTTCATTCGGTTGACCTTCATGTGTGTGTGTGTGTGTGTGTGTGTGTGTGTGTGTGTGTGTGTGTGTATTCTGAGACTGGCATCTCATGGGTCCCATATAATGGTTCCTTTCTTTCATTCGAGGCATGTTTTTATCATTCCTGGAGTTCGGCAGGATAATCCACATTCGAGAATTGAGCCACCATTCTGGAGATGCCCTATAGATTATCACATCTTTTCACCTTTTGCCCTACCGAAGAAGTGTGTGTGTGTGAATGATTGTCTGGAACGCGTGTGAGCCAACATCCGTGTTTCACAATGGAATGGTTATGATTAGTACACATGTTAGTAGTAGCAGTGCATCCGCGAGGTGGCATTTTTCCATTTTATTCTGCACTTGGGCTTGGGCCGAGGCCTATTCCTAGAGGTGTCTGCCATTGAAATGTCCGCGGCGTGTAGGAAGATTTGTTCCCATCTATGTAGGGTGGCCTTCTTTCGTGTTTTCTCAACACCAAATTTAGTGGACCATTGGGTGTGAGACCTTAGTTGGTTTGATGTGATTTTTGTGTTTGTCACTGACATTTTTTCTCTAACTCTAACATCGCCAGCTTTTTCTTTGTTTAATTCGTGCCATCTATGACCAGCTGAGGATGGAAAATGTTTGGCTCGCGTCGTACACATTTTTCTCCTTTTTCGATTTAACGTGTGAGTTGGCACATGTTTATTCAACTTGTGTTCCGACCTTCGCCACGGTTGAAGCCTTCTGTAGGTGGTAGGTAGGTGGGATGAGTCCATTCCTTGAATTAAGTTTGAACTTCAAGCGAATGGAGTTGCTGACCATTGCACATCGAAGAGGGAATATCCAATCGTCAAAGAACGTCATGATAAGCGGTTGGAACGGTTGCTAGGACCTGTCCGGGGGTTGGTGTCGGACGACTTGCTTCCCGATACGAACGATTGCTTGAAGTGTGCATCATGTAGATATATTTATCAGAAATACGTTCAATTTAGGGGAACAACATAACAAACTGCATTTGTTTGTGGTGATATGTTTTCTTGTGATGAGTTCCTCAAGCGGAATAAAGCGTCACAATGTTGTAGTAACCTTTCAATCAGTGCTAGGGACTTTGCAAAAATCTATCACAAGGTTGAGCTTATTATTTTGTGGCGTCATCGAGTCGTCGCCAATGTGTGTATTTATGTTCCATCACTCCGTTCCCCTGGAGCAATCCGGTGGCGGTGTTGCACTTTAGATTGTCACAAAATCCACTTCAATGCTCCAGCAGCCTTGTAATTGCAGCTCGGGTCGTAAAAGCTTTCCAATTGAAACGCATGGACGGTCGCCTCGTGCAGTGTAACAAGTGCTCCCCATTCAAGATCCACACGCGCTCCAATGTAACACACACGCGCGCGAAAGGAAAAACAAAATCAATCCAATCCCCACGGACCCTCAAGTGGCTTAGTAAAACTGTTGCAGCTCTCGGAGCGTTCGATTGTTCTGTGCCGTTCGTAGAGACGCGTGTTGCAATCAACGCCACCTACCCCCCCGAAAAGTAAACTGATAACACCAAGTGGGTTCTTATCGTCGCTCGTCGTCTAGCGAGCGAGAACAACCGACGGACGATGCCACCCCAAGAACGCCGAACGGGTAGAACACCAGACCTTCATTTGGGAGGGGTGGGATAGCTTCTTTTTCCACCGGAAGGGAGGAGGACACGTGCCATCGATGGAATGGTGCCACCAACATCGTGGAACCTAAAAAATCCCGACCTGTGTCCCTGACTGCAATAGGTAAAGGGAGTCACTTATTGGCAACCGGCGGAGGGAGGTCAAGAACGGTGCCAGTTTTATGGGCTTCGAATTTTACAACCCGAAATTACAGCACCGGCACC
>JAOEFI010014782.1:0-19761 GCA_034621735.1 Anopheles plumbeus | reverse complement strand
GAATTAATGGGGCTGCAGTTCGTTTCGTGGGTTTTTCTTTCTTCTGGACTGCAGTACCATTTACAGTTGCCATGGTAATATCCGCTCCAAAAAACCAAATAAAAATAGTACATCCAACGTCACTCGACGAAGAGAAGAGTCGTTAGATGCTTCGGGAAAGTCCTTCTCGGTTCCAGTGGGAGTTTGAGTTTATTGTCAGTGTGGGTTTAAGCCGTGCATTCACCATATCGAATTAGTTTTTGTTTATCGTTAGCTTTTGGAAAAGGAAGCTCCTTTAAGAAGGAGCCCAACATTTTCTGGAGTCGAGAGTTGAAACTATATGCACTTTCCTTCATTCGGTTCCATCCTCAACGCCAACGACCCGAAAGAGCAGAAAATTAAGAAATAAAAAACACAGAGGGAAACTTTTTGCTGTTTTTTGAACCTCAAAATAAGAAACCCCTATGAAACGGGACAGTGCGAAACAATCGTTCCCCGAAAACTTCGTTCATTTCCTCCACGCTTGGAGCAGCAGCTCCAGCTCGAGGAGATGGAAAACGTACTGGAACAACTTTTGAATAATCGCGCCAGTATCGCACGTCATCACCGCTACCGGCAAACAATGAGGAGCTCCAAAACTACCCAGAAGCCGTACGGAAGCCCGCAGAAAACCAGCATGCGAATTCCGAATCCTCCGTGCACAATGAAAAACTAGTCCTTCCGCAGTCGCAATAGAGAACGCGCTTTTCACGCCCCATCCCCGTGGAATCGGTTCGGAGTGGGCAAGTTTTTCGCATTAAAAAGCACACGCCGGTGCCACCAGCTTCGAGCCTTTTTCGACATACGATATGATATGGTTGAAGTACGGCAGTTGAAGCGGAATAAGGACCTAGGGCCGCGAGGGGTGAGATGCGAACCAATTACACACACAGTGCCACGAAATTTTGCGCGTCAAAAATCCGAGAAGCAAAAGAGGGCTCTTCGCGGCGATGCAACCTCATTCAAACTTTATTATGCTGTCAGTTCTGGAGGCGTCCCTGCCCGACGAACGCGCATCCTCCCACACATATGTGTGTGTGTGTGTGTGTGAGTGAGGGAAATGCATCCATCGCTCGAGTGTGAGGGATGAGTATGGAAATGGAGCTTCGCTCTCGGATTAATCGGGAAAGTTTATCATTTGCTCGAGCGATCGATGCCTGTTCGCGGTCGCGTGTTAATGAGCCGGCGGGGAAAGGTAACTATGAGGAAGTTATTACACGTCAAATGAGGTCATTTTAAAATGGAAATGCCACCACATTGTTCAAATGCAATAGCAGTGGAAATTTGATTCCTGGTTTGAATTTGTTCTGCTTGAAAACCAACCACAAAATATGATATAAAAATGAGAACAGAAATCGGTATCTAACTAAAGTTTTATAAATAAAATTATTGTAAATATTTTATGAAGAAAGTAAAACCAAATCATTTGTTTGTTTTGTATAAAATATGATAAATCTTTGATCAATTAAATCCGTCGCAGAAACATCAACCCAAACTCGATCCAATGTCGAAAAGTGCAAACAAGTGATGGTTGCTCTCGCTCGTCCTACCGTTTGCTAACCGCCACAAAGCAAAAAAGTTACGCAACCGTAAACGAAAGACAAATTACACGCGGTAAACGAAATCGGAAACATTTCCCGCGACAGTTCCGATCGGCCCAGAGGGAAAATCAATCTTCTAATTGATATTTCATTCTCGTGTGCACAGACACATTGCTGTATCACGATAGGCATGGTGGATCCCGGGGAAAGCATTAAAACATCAATCCCAATCGAGTTCAACTGGGAGCAACAACATCCAATAGACACACACACACACACACACACACACACACAACCGGTGGCGGCAAAACGAGCGGGTGATAGTGATTAACACCGAATACACAAACGCCTCGTAAAGTCGCGGCTTTCGAATCAAATCAGCTCCACTTTCGGGAGCGGTTGGGTGTTCGCTTTTCGCGGCGTACACCTCGCCCGTACACATTACTCACATATTTGTGATTTTTCCTGCTTTTCATGTACCATTTTCCCCGCATGTGGCACGCCCCCCAAAAACCCGCTTTCCCGCTTTCCCGCCGTCCCGGTTCGGTTGTCTCCTAGGGGCCAGCTGGAACTGGAACTGGAGCTGGAACTCCACGGGCGGGCTTTCGGGGGAGGAAAGCGTACACCTGTTCGGTGTGTAAGGTGGTGGTTCCACCACCCACCAAACGAATACATAATGCCCACACCCACACCCAGCCACGACATACTCACTGACGGCTGAAGAGGAATGCTTTCCAACGCGCGTCACAATTTCTCACATCTCAGCTCAGCGTTTGCGTGACTCCCTTATTTTTCTTTGCTTTTTTCTTCCGACAAGTTGCACACGCGTTCGTTGCCCGTGGAAATGTGACACATCGTTTGTACTTTAATGGGCTCGTAAAGTAACCGGGGGCGGGACTTCGTTTCGCTGCGGTGTGAGTTTGTCTTCCTTTTTTTATGTCCCTCTCTAGGTCGCTCCATCCCTACAAACCTTCTGCTTCCGGCACTGAAGGCGGCTTTCCTTATGTCGCGGTTGACGAGGAAAAACCCCCGAATGGGAAAACCGCGCGATATTCACACGCCCTGGCCGCTCTGGAAGTATAATATCGTGGAGCGTCCTCGAACGAAATTGGTGACGGATAAAGCGGCCTGCGTCGCTTTAGAACCGGGAGTGAAACGGTTTCACTTCACACTTGGAGTGAACAGTGGCGTTCTAATGCGTATGGGAAGGACACTTTTCCACGTTTATCCACGTGCCACTTGATTACGAAAATGGAAAGCATTGAAATACATCCGCTTGTTCACTAGGCGTAAATCAGAAGGAAGACGCCGACAGAAACGATGTTAAATATTATTCTTGAAGTTTGCTGCCATACCCCAAAACTTTCCAATTTATAATACTTCAAAGCAATCAATTTCGACCAACACTTGCTGTTGCATCACAATATGTGTTAGAGATACGGAGCAGCAGCCAAAAAGTAACCGTATCCTGGCTGTAAACTAAGACCCTTAAAGCTGATCGCCATCCGTGGAAAGAATGTTTATCTTCGTTTAAAACTCGAACAAGGTTCAATGTTATTTCGGAAGCTTAGTCGAATGTCCGCTAATCGTCCTAGTGTTTCCACACGAAATGTCCACCCCAGTTGGGTAGGGCCCGCCCACTGTGGAAAACTGTGCGACAGCATCGAACCAAACCCTGGCGGTCGATATCGAAATTGTATGCGTGATTAAAAATTAACACCGCTGATATGTTTATATTTGTCCCGTGCCCTTCCCACGCGCCGTCTACGCGCTCCCACAACCCTTCCGAATAAAAGGGTTGCGAAAGAGAAGGAAAACTCGGAAACATCTTCGCGCCACACGCGTTGCGGGAATGGAGCCGCGAGGTGGGGGGGGGGGGATCGCGGGCGGCCAAATTATGATCCGAAAGACGTAGCAACGATAAATCATAAAGCCACCAACCACCATTGGGAAAGGGGTTTTCCCAATAACCAGCGAAGAGTCATATTTAATGCACGTGTGAAACGAAAAGGAAAGAGACCGGCTGATTGTGAACGAAAGAGAGGGAGAGAAACAGAGGAAGAGAGAGAGAGAACGGGAGAGAATTGGCAGGGGATTGGCAGGTGGCAAAAAACCACATTTTCGCAAACAAGAAGAGTTCCATCTTCTCGGTGGAAACGTGCTGTCAGCGTGTAGCACTTCTTAACGCTCCCCGCCGGCATCCAGCAGTCATCCTTCTCACCCGCCCCCTCTGTCTGATCTCCGACTTCTTGTCGATTAATTTCGCAGCTTCGCAAACTTTCTCCTTCCGTTCGCCGGGCGTTTTGGGCGAGGCGATGACGGCGCCCTTCAAGGATGATCTCTGATCCGCCGGCGGCAGGATAATATCATCGTTACTTGCTGCTGCTGCTTCGGTACCTTCGCACCGGTGCTCAACGAGTCCCACAGTGATGAATAGCACCAATGGTTAATGGACAACCATCCATCAACATCCGGAGTGCGCGAGGTCCGTCAGGCGGGAAAGTGCATACACCCAGCACCGCGGCTGCATACGGATGCACTTGCACGCCGGACGGTGAAAGCTATACAGTTCCATTATGCAACCGTCGACCGTCGGCTCCGTTTGAACCGTTCGGCCGAAGGCTTTTCCGATACAATATTTAACCTAATTAGGGGTGGTTTAAATTTTTAACTAATCCTCGTCCGGTTAGCTGGAATCGAGACTGAGGGATCCACCGACAGGACGGAGGGAAACTTTTTTCGGAGGGAAAATTATTAAGCTGCACTATTGAAACCCGCCGTCGTCGCCACGTCGGTAGGAAGCGGTTTCGACGTCCGATGAAAACCGGTGCCCTCATTGAGAATGGGAAGTTAAATGTTACTATCTTTCCATCGCCGAGATTTATAGGCGGCATGAATATTTGATGAAGCCGTATTTCGTAACCTTCAAAAAGGAGAAGACAAACAGGACCGAAGCGGGACAGAAACGGTGTAACATCGTTTCGGAAAATTCGCTTCAAACGTTCGACTATTCGTTCTTTAAATAAAAGTTCTTCTGTGCAACACTTTCCTGCTGCGTCTTTCCACGTAGCCTTGTCATTTCGAGGAAAACCCGGAAATATATTCCACCGGTAGGAACCCAAAGATTGCAAAACGGTCCACTTCGGGAAAAAAAAAACAAATTGACTCGCCGTAAATCTGACCGATGGAAACGAAACTTTCCCTTTCCTTCAACCACGCGATGAAACTCGTCACCAAAGCATGCCCGATCCTCATCAAGGATCATCATTATCGTCGTTAACTGCCAGCCCGGGGATCCGGATAGACGTCCTCTCTCTCAACCCCTAAACGAAGCGCTGGCAGCAGCAAAAATCCGGTTTTCCATAATCCGATTACTGGTGGCGGTGAGCCGGTGGATTGGGACAGGAAAAGCGATACAAGTGACGTTTTAAAGGGGCATCCCTTTGCAGCAGAACGTTGCACTTGCGCTCGCCAGCGTCCGACGTCCCGCGGGCCACCGTTTCGTGCCGCTGAGCCGGAACTACGGCCGGTTTAATTTTTGAACCAAACTCGGCAGAAACGGGGACGGGTTTTGTCGTGCCGGTCGTAATCGAATCCCGGGAAAATGGGAGCTTTTGTCGATGATGATTCTGTCGAAGGATGTTGAAGCTTTCACCGTTAGAAATAAATTACAGAACGCCCGAAAAGGAAACGTTCACTGAGAAGGAGAGAACATATTACAAAGTTGGTCATATGACAATTGTTCTTCTCCAACGGGCAAGAACAAGTTTGGCAGACGATAAATACGGCTATCGCACACATGTTATTGCTTGAAGATCATAACATCGAACCAAAATATTATGGTTTGCAGTAAAACCACTTCACCAAAAGCAATCTGATTTGCTCTGAGTTTTCCGCATTGTAAGCATCAATATGACAGCTGTTATAATTCCTACACTATGCCAAGCGATTAACAGGCAGACTGGGAAAGACTGACATCAAATAAAAAACACATGGATTCGTTAGAAACATGTATTCAGCCACGTGCTACAGCATCATCCGAAGGGGAAGAATCTATTTAGCGCACCATTACCAGAGAGCATTCTGTGCCCGGTATGCTACACGAATGGCTGTACACAACGCCACGCATTGGCCCGCCGATGGTGAAAGTACATTCCAGGCACGCGAGAAGGAATTTCCCGGCGAAGAACTTTCGCCCGCGTTGCCATCAGAACACACTGCGGAAAATGAGTTACACACCGCGGGTGAAGTAACGCGCTGCTTGCAAGCAGGAAAATTCCGCACATAAATCCTTCCGCCGCGTCAAGATTGTGCCCCATGCATGATCCTGACATTATACCTGTTATTGCGACGCATACTGGCACTTTCGCACTTTCGTTCGTAATTAGCGCGATGAGATTATTTTTCCACCCCACCATCCCGTGAACGTTCAAGAAGGCGATGGCAAAGAGAAACCTTCACCACCGAACCGTCAATGGTTGAGGAAAATAAAATGTTTAAAGAGAGCGCGGTAACCTACTGGGCAACCCTACGACCAGCAAATCCACAACCTGACGATGTTATTTTGCACCATGCTTGGCGATGCTTTTCCCGTGTTTACCGTCGAATTCTTGTCACGAAGTTTCTAGTTCACCGAGCACGCGAGCTCACCTGCCGTCGATTGATTTAATGTATTAAACGTTTACGAACCGCAGGCCGCGTGACGGGGTAAAAACTGCAGCCGCTTCCGGCGATCATAAAACCGGCTAGATGATAGAGTTGTGAGCGCCTGCATTCGCCGTAAGCTGGTTAGGGGCGGTGAAGAGGAAGGGAGGGAGGGGAGTGTGGTTTGCAGGGTGAACGTGGTAGGAATAGTTTATTGCATAATGTCGCCGATGGAGCCGAAGCAACTGGTCCGCGGTTCGGTGGAAAACGAGCCGGACTTTTTCAACATCCCGTATTGTCTAGTGGTTAGGATATCCGGCTCTCACCCGGAAGGCCCGGGTTCGATTCCCGGTACGGGAAAATAACTTTTTTTTTGTTAATCTCTTCTCAAACAAAGCTCATCGTTTTTTGCTTCGAAATGAAATATTCAATCAAGCAAATACTCTTACCACATCAAACTGTTGGTGTTATGTGGAACAACATGTTGCCTTGTGTTGCCTGAACTGACCTACATTTTCCCGGTACATACAACCTACATCAAGTAACTCCACTTCTGGCGCCAAGCGCTTCAACGAAGAGGATACCCGATTGCTGGCCGTATGGAATCTACTTTTTTATCGAGAGGGGTATTACATTTCCATCCACCCACCGACCCACCGTCGACCCACCGTAGCGTTCAACTGCAGAGCATAAACACGGCACGTAGCATCGCATTTCGTTGCATTCATTTCGTTAGCGAATAAATGCCTTCTCTGCATCTTCCTCGCGTGCTTTTTCCGACCACTGTTTCCGCCCACTGCGGAAGAAAATGTCGGTTTCGCGTCGGATTGTTTTCCCCTTCCACCGGAACCGGACACAGCCAGCGGAAGGAAATGTGAAACCCGCAAACCGCAACCGGTCATAACTCGTCACTTAGCATCCCTTCTTTCCTTCGGTGGAAAACATAACACACTTTATTTTTTTTCTTTAAGGGAAAGAAAACACTTCATACGCGAGATAAAACGGAGAGAATGCATAAGAAAAGGGAAAGGGTATGGAAATGGTTCCGTGAATAAGTCGGTAAGAGGGAAAACGATACCGGTGCACTGCAGCTGATGGTGTATCCGATCAAGAAACGGGTGCTCTCCGTCGATATGTAAGAAAAGCCGATGCGGGCGGGAATTGGAGAAGGAGAAGAAGAAAAAGAAGAAGAATAAAACTCCCCATCGTCATTCCACGCCCTTTTTTCTTTCTTAATACTCCGCTCGTTTTGAAGTCATATTTTCCCGTTGCGCGATAACTCATCATTTGCGCGAATAATCTTTGCGCCCTCAACTTTCGGTTGAGTTTCCATTTTCCACCCACCGTCCGGGGACACGCTCCGGGAAGGAATGTTTGCGTCTCGCGGAACTCGGCATCGGTGGGCTTTCTTTTTTGGGTTTGTAAAAAAGATACCAACGCAAACCCGTCGGGATATCGTCGGGAACATCCTAATCGAACAGATAGAACCGGGCCCAGACCGTCAGGCCGTGGGCGGCCCACCGTGGGTGGTAAATTGATAAACTTTCCCGCCCGAGAAAAACGCGCGCCACCCGCGTAATGGTAATGAAGGTAGCGGGAACGGTCGCCGGAATACCGGAACGTCGTAACCGAGCCACCAAACCCGAAGCCGAACGTCGATGCCGGGACTGGGAGATGTGAAAAAATAACACCAGGCCAAAAACCCGGCCCCGGGAAGCCTTGCGGCCCATCTCGGCGGGCGGAAAAGTTTATCGATTTAAGTCGATGTCTCAAAATCGATTCCAATTTCACACTTTCGAAATCATTTCCACCGGAAAGTTTTGTGGAAGAAAATAGACGCAAAGTGTGGGTGTGAGACAGAGAGAGAGAGAGAGAGAGAGAGAGAGAGAGAGATAGAAAGGGAAAGAGAAAGAGCGATAGAGAATGAAGCGATACTTCTTGTCTGGCCTAATCAATTCGGAAAACTTTGCCGTCCGGCGTCCCCCGCCCCTGGGCTCCTTTCCATTCTGTGCCGGTGCTGGGAAAGTACACATTAGTCGTGTGCGATTTCAGCCGCGAGCATAATAAGGCTGGTTTAGATTCCACCCGCCCGGCGGGTAAGTTGCCGCCAGCCTGGGAACGACGACGACGATCCTTTCTAGGAGAAGTTTTCGCTCACCGAGAGCTAAGCGTTTAAACCAGAAGCCGTTTTAGCGACGGAAAAGTTGCGCACCAAGGATGATAGTCAATTGTGTAAATTTGAGCTATTGCCTCACAATGCTGGGATGGAATCGCTGTCCCTATCCCTGTCTAGCGTAGCAGGGGAACGAGCACTTTGCGATGCTGTGAATTTCTCACATAATTATTCAACTTATTAAATTCAATTATAGAGCTACTTTTTCATGTACATTCCGCTTCCTTCTTTCTAATGCTTGCTTGGATGAAAATGATTCGTCCTCAGTTCCTAGACGAATCTAGAAACAAACATATAACACACGCATTTATTTTGGCACAACTCTACATACAATTGCGCCATCTTTTCTGTATGATTTAGTTCCGGAAAAACTTCCACCACGAGAAGCTTCCAATTATTCCATAAATACAGACGAGTCCATTAAACATAAGTGATCTGCTGCCAGCTCCGAACGGTGAACATGTCCCGTTTAGGAGGAGAAGGAGGAGGACTGGGACAGCGGGGATACGAAAGAATTTGTCAGCGCACCGGTACGCCACGAGATGGCCGGTACGCCGCCGGTGGATGACAGCAGCTGCCATTTCCGGTGAGCGAAAGTCACGTGATTGATTTATGGTTCCGGGTTTATGCCGTTTGCGGCTACGTCAGGTCGTTTTAGAGCACACCGGACTGGGCGAGTACTTTTTACCGTGGACGAATGGCCTCTCCTTACTCCAACACTCTGTGTCTCTCTCTCTCTCTCTCGCTTCATTGTTTTCCTGCATCATCTGTTTATTTTTAGGCTCTGCACAAAGTACGACATAATATAGACAGCCACCTGCATAACTGAGTTAACTTTTCAGTGACTTCAGTTCCCAGGAATGCATGCTGACAGACATCTCAAACTCGCTAGCGTCTCTCCCTTTCCCCCTTACCTACATGGCCGACCGTTTGTGGCCGACACGAAGCTGGCCAGCGTGCCCGGGGAGTAGTCCACGCCCCGACGCCTTTACGACGTTTGACAAAATTAAACACGATATTAATCCTCCGGAGCGCTGTAATTCTTTGGCCGCTTCTCGACCCCGAACGTGCCCGAGTGCTGGCCACCGCGGAAAAGTCCCGATCTCCCGCCCCCGACTTCTTCCGTCAGGCGTGCTGCGGTTTGGGTCGCGTGATGAACGCTTTCCTTAACGCCGAGAAAGGAAAAGCGTCCGCCTGTGCATTTTCTCCCCGGAGTCACGATTCCGCCCACGATTCTGGGCGGGAATGAATATGGAATAAATCTCTCGCCGAAACCCGAAGGCGATCGACCTTCCGGGGCCGACCGCCTCCCCCTTCCCGGAATGAAAATTGTGTTTGCAAAATATGTTTCACTGTCAAAACGTGCGCACTAGGGCGTAATAATCTTCCGGCGGGAAGTGGGCCCAGTCCCCCCCTTTCTGGCGGTGGCATAGTTCCCCAGTTCATGTATGCAAACTATCGCCACCGTCGGGACCGCGAGGAACATGACGGGCAAACACGGACGCCGGGCGTGGGGGTTTCCGGTTGAACTGTGTGTGTGTGCTTCGCTTTTTTGACACAAATGCTAATGGAGGCGCCCGGTCGCGCACGGTTCGCAACTGGCTGCGTCCGTACCGACAATCCGACACCATCTTCGCGGCGGCATTGCGAAGATAAATGTGCTCCGAGACGCGATTCGGTGTCTGTCTGTTCTAACCGGGACAAGTCGTGGGAGGAGGGAAAAAAAACCGCTCCTTACACTGCAGGCACCTTTCCATCGCTTTTTGGACTCTTCTTTTCCCTCGCTTTAATTCTGTCCCCCACCCGACCCGTGACACGCAGAGTGTAAATGAGTTCCGATGTTTAGCCAACGGTTTGGAGGGCGGGAGTCGCATTAGTGGGTTCTAGACCACGGTGAACCACTACAACGTGTTCAACGCGTATCACGGCACGGCACGACGAGCGGCCGAGAGGTGACGGTTTTCCACGGTGCCTTCGGCTTCTGCGCTTTTAATGTCATTTGATTGGAGTACTGAGAGCCTTCGCAGACGAGCTGTTTCTCTTCAGCAGCAGCCCTAATGAACGATCAGGAGAGGAGGGGGTGTGAGGCGGATTTTCGGCCGAAAAAGCCTTAACACCAGGACGGCTTGATATGCCAGGACGTTTCGTTAATTGTGCCAACGAAGAATCGTCCTTGATCGATGTTATACCAAGGTGGAAGGATGTTTTCTTTGGCGCGGTATCTAATGTGTTTTAAGGAGCTTCATGTAGTAAAGATAACTTTTCTAATAATAATCAGTTTAAATATTATACTAAATCCATATTCTAATAGTTTAATCTACATTATGCTGCATCCTCAGCTGCTTATCAACATTGCGAATCAATTGGAGTCGTTAGTCCAAAGCTTCTATCAACAATCTACCTATCCGTTTCCTTGTGGAAATCAAAGCCTTTGAACTCACTTCACCCCTCCTATGTGCCCAACCACCTTCCCACTGAACCAAAGCGTGAAAGAAAAATGGCTACCAACTTGCGTACCGTGGCAAGTGTGGCCAAACAAAATATGATTATACTATCATAATTGTTTTCTAACGACTCTCCGCCGCCCGGACGAGTGGCAACGGCTACTGTGTTCTGTGTGGTTCTATTGACACACTAAACAACACACACAAACACACACGCATAAAGGCACCAGTACAAAGAGGGGATACATTGTTTTCGGCGGTGAATGGAACGCGTGTGTTGATTCACTTCACACGCTAATTACAGTGTATTTAGTTCCATTCGGTCTTCCGCTTCCACTTGTTCTCTCTCTGCCTCACGCTATGTTTCTGTGCACCCCTCCGATCGTATTCAGAGTCCTGTGCCCCGATACAGTCTCGCTCCATCTTACATCGCTGAAGATGTCTTAATTCCTGTCAAATGCCCGTCGACGCGAGGATGATCTTGACCGACGGCTGCTGCGTCTTCGTGACGGTCGGGCATCGTCAGTCGGTCAGTCCGACACTCCACCAACACCAACCACCGTCTTCACCGACGCTCCTGGCTAACCGTCCGCCCAGCCACCCCCACAATTGCTTGCCACCTGCTCGACGGCCCTTTGATGTTTGTTGCCCCCGTTTCGTTTGTTTGTTTGTTTGTTTGTTTTGTTGGTTCGCTGGTGCCTATGTGTTGGTTGGGCAGACGGGATGGAGAAGGGAAGCAACCGACGGACGGATGGGCGAAAAGGAACGGCACTGGGTGACCGGTGTCGTATGTCGGCGGCCATAAATTAGGTGACGCCGGCGAAGACACCACCAGACATCGGCGTCATCTTAAAGGAAGGTTAAAGAAGTGTCTTTCTTGGCGGACTAATGAGTGAGTGAGTCGGTGAGTGAGTCGGTGAGAGAATGAAACGAAATAAAACCACCACATGGGTACACTTTGCTCCCTCTGTTACTCGCAGAGAGACGGGATGGTGGACAGTGGGCGAAATCTGTAATAGTTCTTGGACAAACTTGTTCACTGTTGCTTCGGGAGAAATATTCAACAGGCGATAACTTTTCTACTAAACATTTATAGCATTTATCCTATTCGCCACGTGGTTATATTTGTAAATTCATCATTCTGCGTGAATGAAACTTTTTCAGAATCGAAAGAGAACCTCGAAATTGATCAACATTTAAATGACGTACAGTTCTTCATTTCTATTTCCTTTGCATAATAAAGTATTTATGATACAATAGCAAGTGCTTTTTAATTGAACTCATGATTGATTATGTATTGTAAACAGTCAATGTATTTAAATGCTTTGGTATGCTATCTTCGGACACCATTTTCACATAGTTCACATCACCCGGTCTTAACCCTACTTAGCGACGAACGGCAACGGCAAACCTTTCTCGCTCTCGCTCTCGGTCGAGCAAGATAATCGCCAGCGAAGACAACAA
Source organism: Anopheles plumbeus (assembly GCA_034621735.1). Taxonomy (NCBI): domain Eukaryota; kingdom Metazoa; phylum Arthropoda; class Insecta; order Diptera; family Culicidae; genus Anopheles; species Anopheles plumbeus. The sequence continues at coordinate 7,477 of JAOEFI010014782.1, read as the reverse complement.
ACATCTGGCCCCTTAAGTCGCCCAGTGCATCCTCCCCGCCCCCCGCCCCCCTCCCACCTTCACGACGCTGCCCGGTCCCAGCCAGTGACCGGTTTGATGGCCGCGGCCGGTTGAAATCCCTGCGGCGCAAAGCCGTACCATAAAAATAGGTACTTCTAGTGCCATTATCATTCGCGCAAAACACCCACCACCACCCGCCCCGCGCGCTCGCGCACCGAACAGCCGTGGGCCCCTGGGCGGCACATAAATACGGCACAGTTCTGACAGTTGACAGAAGTCGTCCCAGCTGCCCGGTAGTCGGTGTCGCGAAAAAAGATTCCGCGCGTTTCGAAAATAAGGCAAAAGTGTGGCGAAATGAAAAAAAAATCCCCATTGGAACTGCCGAGCATCGTGTTCCGCGCGGTGGAAAACAGATCGCGACTCTGAACAGTGTCGCGTTCCGGGTGTTCCATTCCACATCCCACCGACGCAGGGGGCGGTGTGGTCTAACTCCGCTTGGTTTACACGGTTGTGTGAGTTTCTAAGCCTTCCGAAAACGAGCGAAAAAAAAAGAAAAGAAAACGGTAAAAAAGTTTCGTAGCACCCTCGTTCAAGTCTGACCTCCCAAAAGTCGTCACTCCGACCGGCAGTCGGAAAACTGCCCCGTGGCCAGAAGAAAACAAACCATTGCCGAACCCGCACCGGAACGTGTTGCGCAGTGCCGTCTGACAGTTTTGCATCAACAAGGAATCTTCCAAATGCAATAAAAAAATACCACAAGTCCGACTTTCGGCAAGTCGCAAATCGCACACACACACACACACACACACACACTCGAGAGTTGGCAGAGTGTCCAACAACGGTTGCCGGCGGACAGAACCATTGACAACGAAAAAAAGGGGCCCGGGAAAAAGAAAATCCCGCTGCTGCGCAAAGTTTTTTCCTTTTTTTTTTTTTTTGATTTGCGGGAAATAAAACATTTTTCCACTTCAACACTTCCGAACGCGATAAAAAGCCATCGTGACGCGGGAAGAAAAAGAGAGGGCGAGAGATAGTGTGAACCGGGGAAGAATTAGTGGTCCGAGTTAGGTAGTGCTGTTAAATAATTTAAATAAAATTGCCAAAGTTTTATCGCTGCTGTGTGTCGGGGCGCTCGCGGAAACCCTCCGGCGTGCCATAACGTGGAAAACTACCACGCATACCTAGGGAACAAGCAAAAAAGAAAAAAAACCGTTAAAAAATTAAGAGCGCAATCGTGCGCGCTTGTGTGTTCGTGTCGTGTGACTGACCCTCAAAAACTATATTCTGTGGCGTTTTTGTTTTTGTTTTCCGTTGTCAATCCGTGAAAAGCGAGTACGGTTTATTTTGTTTTCTTCGGGAAAATCGTGGGAGGGGGGAAAATGCGACTCAACAGTACTCGACGGGTGGGTGGGGTTTCTCGGAACCAGTCCACCTTGCTCGGAACACTCCTACTCTCGTTGGTGCTGGGAAACGGAGTCCTCTTGTCTAGTGGGGGTGTTGTTTATGGCCTACCCTACGGTGGCGGGGCCGACATCGAGCTGGACGAGGAGAAGGAATCCGTCTCGCTGACGGCTTGCCACGTCGAGGACCTGCGGAACATCCGGGAGCACCACCAGAACCCGCTCGCGATCGAGATCACGCACTGCTACCTGCAGGAGCTCCCGAATGCGATCTTCATCCGGTTCGGGGACCTCCGGACGCTGGAGATCTGCGACAGCCGCGTGAACAACCTGCAGGACTTTGCGCTGAACGGGCTGCGCAACATCGAGACGCTCAACCTGTCGCGGAACAACCTCACCACGATCAAGTCCTGGAGCGACCACAACCTCGACACGCTGCAGGTGCTCGACCTGCGCCGCAATCTGATCCGCTCGCTGGATGCGTCCTCCTTCCGGCGCTTCCCGGCACTGGCGAAGCTCAACCTGGCGGTCAACTTCATCGCGGCCGTGCCGGATGGTACGTTCAAGTCGACCGCCCAGCTGCGCTACCTCAACCTCGGCAAGAACCTGCTCACGGCCGTCGGCGAGGGAACGCTCCGGGGGTTGGGTAAGCTGACGCACGTGGCGCTCCACCACAACCGCATCCGCACCGTGCACCCGCTCGCGTTCGCCGGCACCGGGCACCTGAAGGTGCTGCAGCTGCAGGACAACCAGCTCGGCCGGTTCGAGCCGGAGTTGCTGGCCAACCTGCCCCGGCTGACGTTCTTCAACGCGAGCGGCAACGAGCTGGACACGATCGGGAACCTCAGCTTCAAGGGTAACGGCGATTTGCGCGTGTTGGACCTGAGCTACAATCGGATCGACCAGCTGGAGGACGCCAGCTTCCGGGGCCTGTACGATCTAGAGGTAAGTTATTTCAAGCCTGATGTGGACAGTGGCCCTAGTTCCAGAAACAGATTAGCCTTGTGTTGACATCGTGGTTTATCTCACAAACATCTTGCATGTTTATCACGCGGTCATTCTGCAGTGGGTGTTGTGATCAGTGGAGTCTGAATACAGTGCGGGCCCTCGTTGAGAATAGGGATGGTATATCTATGTTGACATGAGGCACTGTCGCTTTCCAAAGTCTAGTGAGTCTAGGCATGTCGTCTAGTTCTTGATCTTCGCCTTATCTCCCAGTTCACTGTTACTATCCAAGTAGGCGCGATGAAAGCTTCTTATCAGTAGGCCGCGGAGCCTCACATTCTTGGCTCGCTTCCATTGCTTATCACCCGCTCTGCCCACTCCCACCTTCATCAGGCGCTCAACATCAGCAACAACCGGCTGCAGGCCGCCAGCAAGTACGTGCTGAAGGACTGCAGCAACCTGCGCGACCTCGACCTGTCCGGCAACGCGCTCGGCTACGTCGGGCTGAAGCTGTTCAGCGTCACGCCCCGCCTGGCGCGGCTCAACCTCTCCGGTAACGCCATCGGCGACATCGACCGGGACGTGTTCGAGGACCTGCCGAAGCTGCACACGCTCGACCTGGCCGGCAATCAGCTGGCGGACGATGGCTTCCTCTGGCCGTTGGTGAACCTCAGCGTGTTGAACATGAGCCGGAACGCGTTCCAGCGGATCAACACGTCGCTGCTGGAGAGCCTGGCGCTGGTCGAGCTCTCCGACAACCCGTGGGACTGCCGGTTTCTGGTGCGCGAGCTGGCACCGCACCGCCGCCGGAACGTGGTGTACGGTAAGGACTACGCGGTGGAGGACGCCGGCCACATCCTGACGGCGACCGGCATCGAGTGTACGGACGAGCGCGGCAAACACCGGGACATAGTGGTCGTCGAGCCCACACCGAAGCCTTCCGACAGTGAGATGGTACGTATACAGCGTTCGGCGGTGGAGTCGCGGCCTATATCTGGTGGTCCTTTTCGCAGGAGTTCCACCGGTACCGGTTCTTCCACGAGGGTCACGTCGACACGCGCCCCATCCGGGACAACTTCGACACCAAGTCCACCGTCATCTGGCTGATGGCGGGCGCGATCGCCGTCGTCGGTGCGTTCAAGCTGATCCAGCTGCTCCTGCGGCACTCGGAGCACCAGAGCGAGAAGTGGCGTCTGGCGCAACACGTGAGTAGTCACGAGGACCACGAGGCTGCCCGGCACCTGGGCAGTTCCGCCACTAGCCCCGTCTCGCCCACCTCCGCCACCTCCAGCGGGTTCCACTTCCTACTCAACGTGCCGCATTCGGGCTGCGTCCGGCAGTACACGCCGACGGTCAAATAACCCACCCCTAACCGTTGCTCCAATGTGTTGTGTCAGTTCGTGATATATATCTATGTGGCTGTTCGTCATTCGGGCATGTGTTAGAACCTGGTCGAGGGTAGGTCGAAGGGAGCGCTTTTACGTAACATGTCCGTCCGGTATTTCTGTGAGTGTATTATTATGTCTAGTAGCTAAAACAGGAACAAATCAAGCAGTAATAAAATGAATCATTCAACATTAACAAACTGTTTGTTGACTAACATAATCATACATATTCTAGCTGGCAAATTCCGATTCGCTGGAAAACTGCGAAAAACTATCAAAAAAAAAGTGTCTCACCCTCTTCCGTGACAATGTTTTTGGGCGGATCCCCCCCCGTCCGGCACTGCACACATTCTCTCTCTCTCTCTCTCTCTCTCTCTTCCTGGAGGCGGAGGAGTTTGGTGGTGGTGCTTGCCGAATTTCCCCGCACTAAAAAAAACCATTGCCGTGACCAGGATTCGAACCTGGGTTACTACGGCCACAACGTAGGGTCCTAACCACTAGACGATCACGGCTATTGAGGGCTGTGTGGAAACAATCGAAACCAACCGAAACAAGATGCACGGAAAAATTCCATTACTAACTGGTTTTCTTTCGTGGCCCTTTCTCTTCGCGCCTATTATAACTGTAACACAACCAGCAAATCGCTGGTGAAAGTATTCGTTTCGATCACATCGGCCATGTTGATTTTACGCGTGCAACGAAATGCGGTTTGGAAGGGGCAACGGCACGCGATTCCACAGTTGCCTATCCCGGGCTGTTGTGTATTGTGTGTGTTTGTGTGCGAAGATAACAGTTTTTTATGGTTGCAACAGAAGCAACGTTTACCGTCCGAAACAACCGGCGGATACTTTGCGAAGGGGCCCCTGAAATAGTATTTGTCTTGGGGGAGGTGTTATCTTTTATTTTGGTAGCCAAAGTTGGATTGTCTTTCTTTGATGTATGTCTAGCTTCTAACTATTCACAGTTTACCATCGGTTTGATGATCCGTTTGACAACCTGAAGCACTTTTCCTGTGGTCAGTAATTGAAAAACAAATACCAACTGACACAGATTGTTGATTGATTCCAAGCTACATGACATTCAACACCACAATCAGATTGTTATAAGACTTGAGGGCATTTCTGCTGTGCAATCAGTTGGAATGTGAAACATATGCCTCCCACGCTCACTATCAAGAGTTCTCTGATAAACAAACCAATTTGACGATCGAACCGCCTACTAAGCTACTGTCAGGCAATGAAACATGACACTCCGCTAGCCCCAAGTGTGTTCTCCTGGTAGCCGTGATCGTCTAGTGGTTAGGACCCTACGTTGTGGCCGTAGTAACCCAGGTTCGAATCCTGGTCACGGCAATGTTTAAATCACGCTGCCCTCCTGTGCTCCTCCGTTTCTGGAACGGCGGTGTGGGTGGGTGGGGGTGGTGTTGATTGAGGCAGACATTGTCACGGAAAGGAGAACCAGAATCCTACTTTTTTTTTTTATTCCACTGCCAACTTTTCAGTAGCATAAGAATCGGTTGAAGATGTCCGATGGAAGAGGTTCTCGCGCTCCAGAGTGGAACGAAGTGCCATCATTCAAGCATCGCTGTCCACACTTCCACGGGTGTTTCTCGAGTCGCCGAGATTTCCTACCCACTTGCAATCGACACTGGCAAGCGGGCAGCACTTCAATCCGGCCGGAGAGGGTGACGACAAATTATTTCCTACATTCCTTTCCGCGCACTACTCGAGCTTCGCCATCGACCGGGCCACCCACCACTCGTAGAACTTTGGCAAACAGAAGTGATTTTTTCTTCCACCCTTAGTTTTAGCTCCTTATGAGCGGCTGAGAGTACCCTTGGACAAAACTATACACTCTAACTCGGGGCATCAGGGAACCGAAAGCATCAGGGAACCGAGACGGAGGCAAGAAAATGTGGAAAATGAACCAAACCGGAAGCTTAACGAAAGTCATTTTCCGCCCGTTTGCTTCCGCCAGGCGCCATTTTGGGGGTGGGGAGCAGAGGTGCCACGGGAGTGCGAGAGTCACAGCGGAGCCGGTTCCCCGAATTCGGATTTGCAATAAATTCTCTGCTTGTGCGAAAACCGAAAACTGTCCCCTCCCCGTCCGCTCTCAGACCCTTTTGAAGTACTTGTGTCTATCGGAGTGTGACGGACGCAGAAACGCCCCCCCCCCCCCCCCTCTCTTTTTCTCCCTCTTTCTCTTTCTCTCGCCAAGGGATAGTTATCGTCTGAGGCGGAAAGGACATCGTGAAGACCGGTCGACGCGGATCGCGAAGGAGCGCGACCGGAGATTCCCCCGAAAGTTGCCCCCAACACTAGTTCACAGTACATACCACACTGTGGCACGAGAATAACTGGCGCTGAAATGGTTCGTTCGCTTGTGCAGCTCGTTCCGGTTCCCGTCCCATCTGCCGTCTCCTCTCAACGCGTCGAACTAAATGAGCTGGAAGCGCAAGTGTCAGATAAGTTTGCGAAACGCATAAAGCACCGTTCGATGGCTGGCATGATGGTTTAGGAATCGCTTCTCTTTTTTTTTGAGTTTGTTTGTTTCGCACGGTTGGATTCCGTTTCTCGCTGCGGGGCTTTTGGGAATGAAGGAGGAGAAGGAGGAAAAGGATGTTCATTCACGCGGAACGCACTCAATGACAGTGGCGCAAACATTGCTGCCGGAGAAACATTTCTTGGATGATCCCGTTTTATCCTTTGCCTTCACAACGGCTAAAACAGAACACTGCGATAACTTTTTGCACAAACAATTCTTTCTCGGGAATAAATTCGGTAGCAATCGAAGAAACGTTAAACATTTCTTTGCCTGACTTCAACCTTTGCTTACTATTTCAAATTTGGTTTAGATAAATTCCATACGCATATCGTTGAGGCTAAGCGTTTCTAAGGAATAGATTTACCAATATTTCTCTTTTTATTTGCTTGGTTTTCAATTCCTATAGCAGTCTCATTCTTATCACAGCTCAAAAGCACAGATTTGTTATTACACAAACCTAACTGTGATGTGATTTTATCCGAGATTTTCTCGGAAAATGTATGATGAAAACTGTGTTCACTTGAAGCGAGTAAAGTCTGATTGAACATAAATCATATGTTTGGCTTGTAGCCTACCTTTAGGCGTTTGGAATAGGGAATAATGGGGAACATTAGGCAACAATTCTAAGGAACGTTTTCTTGTTGTATCGAGAGACTTTGGCTTAATTCATTTCTCGTTTGCGTTTCTGTATTGGTTTTACGTGCCCTACATAACAACACTTTTCCGCTACCGGCCTGTCTTCCTCCCCGCCCTTTTTCGCTTTCGCAGGGAATCGCTAAGCAAACGGCACTTCTTTCCCAAAACGTTGTTCGACATTCGGCAAGAGCGCACGAACCAATCGGTCACTCTAATATTAATCCACCAGACATTTATTTGGCGCGGAGTGGTGTGTCGAAATGTTGCATTCCGTCAACGCAAACACATTAGTGCAGTGAAACTTGTGGAACGATTGAATCCTTCCCCACCGAAGGAAATGTTAATAATTAACCGTTCGACCGTTGAACTTTTACTTTGAACCCGAAAGCGAAGCGAAACGTCCGATCGCATCTGCCGCCGTTCGCTATTGTTTGTAGACGGGAGACAATCGAATTTTCCAACTCTCCGACTCGTTTTCCGGGATCCACGTTGGGCCCGGGCACGGCGTACACAAACATAGCGGCACACTAATTATCGTGCTCGTGGCCACCGATCGCGTTCTAGTCC
>JAOEFI010014689.1:0-14416 GCA_034621735.1 Anopheles plumbeus | reverse complement strand
CGAGCGTAGAGCTCAACGGTGAGGGTTTCGTTTCTTCCGTGTTTTGTTGTTACCCATCTTTCTCAATGCCCCATTTACCCAACGCCGCCGTTTATCCGGTTTGCTACGAGCAAAAGCAACATAAACGAAGAACTCACCATCAAGTACCGGCTCATCTCACTCGTCCCAACGGTAAGCTACACCTCATCATCCTATCAACCGTTGCTGCCACGTGAGCTAATTGAACAGGTGAGCGAAACAAGTGAGCAGAGACCTCCCGATGGCGCGCAAGAGTAGACGAGTGAGGTGAGTGGAAAGCAGCGAGTTAGAAGTGATTTAAATTATGCTGTCAGGCTTATCTCCTCGCCAGCACAGAAGGGCGACTGCTTTCTCTCTCTCTCTCTCTCTCTCTCTCTCACGGTTGGCTTATTGCTTCCCCCCTTTCACTCTTTTCCCAGCGCTCTTCTTTCTATCTCGCTTCATCTGTCCCTTTTTCTCGCTCCCAATCGCAAAGGTAGCTGCGTTACGGATGCCGAAGGTTTATTTGTTTGCTCGTTTTGCCGCCGCTTGTTTTGTCGTCCTTTTTGGCTTCCGCCTGGCACCCAGCGTGGCCCCTGCTGTGCCAGTCCCTACAGCTACATAGCTTTCATATTGCGCTGTTTTGTGCCGCACGGGACAAAGCACGGATAAGCCCATGTTTTACGATATTTTTTTTTCGGTGAATAATCGACCTCTCGTACACATGCTCACGCCTTGGGACGCGTGAGTTTGAGGTGAGTTTTTCGGCATTTGCGGGTAAGCGTTCACTTCCTTCACGCTCACGCGCTGCCCTCACTCACAACTGCATGGCCTTCCATCACCAGCCCTGTACACTGGATACGTGGACCGTTCTGTATCGGTGAAGCGCTTTGGATAGTATTTGAAGATTCCGTTTTCTTTCGCCTCAAAGAAATGGAAGAAATGAGAATAAATAAGAGGCCATCAGCAAACGATTACGAATGAAACGAAACGTAGAGGAAATCCCGAACGCTACGGAAGGGAAACTGAAGAATGAAACACATACGAGAGCGGGTTCGGGTGCAGCGGCACCATTTTCCCTCCTCAATATGCAACGATGGTTGTGTTTTAGCGTCGAAAGGTAGCCCGTATAGTTTATAGAAGAAAACAAAGCGGGCGATAAGAAGCAAACCACACTCTCAAAACGAGTCCCCCTAAAGAAGACAGGAGGTACAAAAGGGCATGTACATCTACATAAGTTCGTGCCGACGTCTCGCCGGGTATTGCAGGAATTTCCGGGATGGAGAAAAACTATCGCAAGAAAAAGAGGAAATGTGTGACAGAGGAATAATTCCACCTAGCAGTATAATGTTTGACTCTATGGGATTAATGGAAGGAGCGCAGGACTGCGTGAGGTAATGTTGTTAGAAGATAATAGAAAGTAGGCAAAACATAGCTATCCTGAGAATGCAAGGACCACGCAGCATGTTCTACCTTTCATTGTGGACATTTGAAGTTCAGTTTTACTTTCGCATTGTCAAACTCATAACTGTGCCGTGTGGAAGAACTTTCCACGCACACTCTTATTCCATCAAAAAGAAATACATACGGCGACGAAGGCCCTACTGGAAGGAACTTCGGTGCACCCGGCAAGGCCAATGAACGCGTAGCACACGGAGCAAGGAGCAAAGAGCACTCACACCGAAACAGAGCAGGCAACAGGCAGGAAAAAATTGTGTTAAAAGATCAACAACATCTGCGAGGGTCACCCGATGACGCCGATGCTTGCGGCCGACACCCCCCATCGACACCGTCCCCTTCGCGCTTCTCCTAGTGACGGAATACTTTTTAAAGCCAGACGTATATTGCCCCACTACTGACGCACTCGGGTAAAGCTTCGCGAGGAGCGAAATACATCCGTCCGTCTGCAGCGACGCGACAACGGAGAGACAATCGGGAGACAGAAACCTCCCCGAAGCCACCGGAAGGCAATTATCTGCCGGCAACGCATCGCGGGGATATAGCTCAGTGGTAGAGCGTTCGCTTTGCATGTGAAAGGCCCCGGGTTCGATCCCCGGTATCTCCAGGAGCTTGTTTTTTGCCACTAAGGTGCAAGGGATTCTTGTTTGCGTTCCCTCGTTCTCGGCCTGTTGGAAAATTGGTTTCCTCATTTGCCACATCCATAACTGCTAGTGGTGGCAGTAAAAGGAACGCCGCTACCGATTTCGCAAACCGGGATCCGGTTTGGTCAAGCAGGACGCAGCAGCAATAGGTTGTGGCCGTCCACTGCCTCTTCCGCGAGAAGCTGGAAGGTATTGTTTTACTCCCTTTCTTTCCTGCCCGAACGGATCTCGGAACGGTTTATCGTCCGACGAATCGGGTCCACCCGTTCGCGCGTGTAGGTGTCGCTGTCTCCCGATGTTGCTGCCGACTTGATTGATGATCACTCCACCGAATTCGACCCGCGGCCGCGCCGTGCTCTTTGCGCGAAGGAACAGGTTTATTCCGCACGAAGCGTCCTGCCATCTCGCGACGGGAAAGCAAGCAGGCTGGAAGAAGGCGGACAACATGCAGAACCCAGCGAGCGAATAAATAAAAAGTTAAATTCAATTAAGTCACAGGGTAAAAAGTTAACAGGACAAATCGGGAATATGCAGGAGAGCAAAAGAGAAGAAATAGCGCCTGCATCAGGGAGAAAAACGAGAGGATTAAGTGTGAGATTAAAAAATAATAATTTACCAACCGTGAGTTGCGCCTTTTTGCGCCTTCGCGCTTCCAAACGGGGCTAAATGGTTGAATGAACTTTTAGCATCGCGTTAAGGTTTTGCTCCAAGATGGGTTTATTTTATTTTCCTAGCTCCTTCTCCTGCCTTTTATCGACACGGTCAGCACGGTAGCGATTATGATTAATTATGTGCGCCCAGGGGCTGGAAAGCTAATTGAATCAAGATTACTTTTAAATACTCCCGAACAAACTGATTCAAAAACCGATAGATGGATCTATGCAAAATATAAGCCATTTCGTTCGGAAGCAATTTATTGTACATTAATAAAGCAGCATTGGAAATCGAGAATGCCGCAATAGGAGCTCTTTAAATTCTTCGAGAACGTCGGTTGCCACCTTCCCAAACAGAACCAATCTAAAACAAACTAAAACATTAAACTCGAAGAAAAGTTTGAACAGCAGGTCGGCGCGTTTCTACTTCTCCATTCCGTTGCCGGTAGAAATTAAATGAAAAAAATGAACATAAAATAATCCCCTCGAAGCACACGAAAATCAAACAAACGTCTCGAAACATGACGATTGTGTGAGTACATTTTGTGGGCGAAGCAAAAGAAAGGAAATCGAATATACCGGAAAACAACGCAGCAGCAACACATGGTTTTCTTGGTCTGCTTTTTGTGTCACTTTCTCATAATCGAGAAACACAATCTAGAAGATAGAAACCGTTGGAATCGTGTTTCAATAATCCGGAAGCAGGACCCAGCTGGATTAACCTAAACACTTGATGTTTCAGAAGTTTCCGCCAGATGACTAATTGCTTCCGAGTCTATCTGTAGAGATGCGAATTATTGTCGGAAAATCAATTAATTTCATTTTCCAACAACGTGTCACCAATAATCAAACGCGTTCATCCTTTTCGCACAAGCATCCCTAACGGACAAAAAACATATTTCCCAGAAGGACACACTCGCAATCGAGCTCATTAGCTCTGTTAGAGTCCCTGCTCTGGCACCAACAACCCTCCCGTTCTCCCAAGTTGTTTCTCCATTTACCTGGCTCGCAAACTATGCGAACAAGATGATTGAACTGTGGAGATGAGCGGATGAGCCAGGGCAGGAGCGATGAGGTGAGCAGAAAAGCTCAAACGAATCGAGCGGGACGCCTACGAATAAGCGGGATGATCTGTGATGTGTTGTTTGGCTGCACGATGCAGCACGACCATCATGATCCTCGAATGCTGCGCCGAAACGACGATGGTGGGGAAGGGGTTGTGCGCCAGGCGAAGGGAGGCGGCAACACCGGATACCGGGGCGGTAAAGCAAAAGCCGAGTTGATTCCCTCAACAGAACTTGCCGTCCGTCCGCGTGCAAGTGACATGGTAGACGAGGCCGGGCCTGCTGGAGCTGGGCACACACAAATCCACTCTCGCATCCTGGACGAACCTGTGGACGTATCGACCTTCTCGAGTCCTTGCGTCGGGAAAGCAGACACCCGAAAAACGCACCCCTATTGCCACCAACTCGAACGGACCATCGTGTCGTTCCGGTGCGCACATAGTCTCACACAAAAAATATCATTAGCCAAATGAGGGAAAAAGATGGAGCGATGGAGTGGCAGCGAGGGAACGACACGGATCGGAGTACGTCCTGAGGGTCCGCAAGGGTCCCTCTCTGTCGCTGCGCCGTCCTGACGTTCGTTGCCGTTCTGTTCGCCCGTCGGTCATGCTTTTGCGCGCATTCTTCATGTTCTCCCGCCCCCTGCCCGCCCCTCCACTTCCTCCAGACCGATTTGATGAAAATCTTCCGACGAATTACTCCACTCCGTGTCTCGGTCTCTCTCTCTCTCTCTCTCTTTCTCTCTCTCTCTCTCTCTCCCTCTCTCTCTCCCCCTCTCTTTCTTGCACGAAGGAAAAATGTATTGGAACATGCTCTGCTCGTTCCGTCCTATCATCGAGTTGTGTATAACCCAAGTTTACGACCCAACAGTGAGCCTCCCTATCATATTTCGCCCCCAAGGCATCTCAGCACATCTCACCGTCTATCTATCAACTTTGCTCCTTCATCGAAGCGGCTCACTGACTCCTAGTGAGAAGGGTATTTCGTCGGTATTAGGAAGGCAGGAAGGAGAAAGCGAGATGGACGACTAAAACTAAGTGAGAAGGTGAGACATTGGGGGTGAGAAGTGTCCGTTCAGCCCCCCGTCCGTTGGTTCGTTGCCTTCTCACTCCTCAAATGTGATATTCCAACAGTCAAGTTGACTTTATTTGCAGTCGGAACACGTCCGCTCCCTCTAGCCCCACGTTGCCACGAACCTACCCCTGCTTCACTCCCTATCACACATTTCATCAACTGTTCGGGAATGAGCACGTTGGATGAAGCGAAAAACGGAAAAGCGCCCCAGCAGCAATGCTTCGACGAATGGAAAATGGCTCCAAAAGTCCGCAGTAGGAAAGAGGCTACTGCTTGGTGGGAGGGCGCCTCATCATTTGGGCCTGGCGTCGGGCAAGTTTGTTATGGGCTTAGGTGCTTTCCCAGCGAACCGACAGCCTACTCACGTCTACTCGAACGATTTTCATGAGCTGTCTCGCGTGAGGTTGGTGACGATATATTTGGATTTTGTAAAACTACCACAATCATTTAATGAAGTTTAATTATTTCCTTGTGAAAATGCGGTCAAGGTTTGTGTAATGAGTAGTTGCGGAAGTCGAAAAATGAAGCAACACTGGAACCGCGATGGAAAAAGCCTACGTTTTGAAATCAAATACAATCTAATAAACTCAGCAAACAAGCCCCCATTCTTTGTTCCCTTCCTGTTCAGTCAACCCAGCCCGGCGCCGCCCCACGGCAAGACGGCGTGCGGCTTTTTGACGCCGAAAACGTCATAAAATTTGCCAGGCCAGAGGCCATTAAAAAAATGTTGCCCGCACGACGTAGGCGTCGCGGCTTTGTGAGCTTATGCTTCTTTCTTTTCCATTCCTTCGTTCGTCGATTCGTTTACGCAGTGATCGGCAAAAGGCCATCCACACTCCGCAAAGTTGTTCCGTTTTATCCGCCCGTGAACTGAAGAGGATGAGGAACAGTGTAACTTCTGGCAGGAAGAGTCGAAGAACCGCATGAGTTGGGGAGGGCGCAAGATTCAACAGAATGACAATGGGATTTTCATGGCGAAATTTATGATCGATAACTGTTTTGTATGTCATTCGCCACACACGCTAAGGAGAGAAGAATTTAATGAAAATAATAAATTCTATCATCATCAGATAAGATGTAACGTTATATTGAAACCCTCTAGGCACACCGTTAAGCTATTGAAGCTGCTAAATCTCACAGCATAACAGTCAACATTGACAACTCGTGCCTTAGAATAGCGATTTTCTTTACGGCAGGTATATAGGTGAACTGTGCCTACAGTAAGCCGTCCACTTGCGTCCAACATGGACGTTACAGAGCCACACGAATCCAGAACGATACTCCGGATGATCCACAGCCTGACGGAATCGAGCAGAGCCAATTTTAAGGCAAGCCCGCAATTGAGAGTAGTCGGAAGAAGTCGGAAAGACATTAGCGACGGTAAAACATAAAAGCACCGTCGGGGATGGAACAAGTAATTACTCCAAATTAGAGGGCGCCTACTGTGAAGCTGCGAAGCATCGCTTCCCTCCGTGAGGAAGGTGAAAGAAGCACAGTAGTGGAAGGAGGAGGAGAAAATCCAACCCACGGACGACAGGATTCTCAGGATACGCGGAAGAAATTAAATCAAAACAGAAACAACCGAAACGCCTAACTCGCTTCGGCTTCCCGAGCTATTTTCCGGCCGGCTTTCAAATCAAATTAACTTTATAAAAATCAATAAGCGATTCATCGATTAACCGCTTCAGCTCGAATCGCCTTATTGGTAGAAAACCAACCCGAAACAGGAGGCCGCTGTTGGCTCACACGCCAGATTACGACGGGATCATCTGGATGTTGGCGTTTATAGTTTGGCCTCGAGTGCTCTTCGAGTCGCCGAGCGTGCGACAAGGAGCGCCAGGTGGATGCAATAAAATGAGCTTAGGACGGGTTTTGGGACACCTAGCACTGACGTCGTAACGGTGTCGCTGTCATCGGGGATTCTCGTTGACCCGCGGGGTCACTTGGTGTGATGATGTGCGTCTGAAACCGCGTGGGATTAGCGAACGACAGAAGGAGAGCATTGTCGGGTCAGGTTCAAATGGCGGCAGATGTTTGCCTTCTGATTCATCCGGGTGAATAAATGAAGTGACACATCCACAGGGCCTTGAGGTGAGAACGTCAAATATTAAAATCGAACATTCGCTTGCAAATTCCTGCAAAATTTCAACTGCGGTATGAATAGTGTTTCTCTTTCGGTGGGCATTCCGCCGTTTCTATCATTCTCAACTCGAAAAGGCAAACCCACGGGTAATGTGTTTTCCAATATCTACCTTCCGTGCTCTTGTGTTTCTAACGCACACCCTTCACTCTAGCGTAGCGCACTCTCTCTCTCTGTTTCCTGCTCACTCTCTTTATTTTCCATTTTTTTACTTTCAACTAAGGCACCACAAAGTGGAGAGCCTTCAGGCGTCCGGGTGACCGTAACGTAATCACTTCCAACTTCACTATCGTTCTCTCCCCGACTTCTCCCCCTCCCTCGTGCCGCACCACCTCTAGGCCGGTTTTCGACCCGCGTGGATCTCCGTGCTGCTGTCGATTCTCTTCCAATCGGTGGTCCCCTACTACTATATGCTTGCCGTCCACACAAAAGCAAAGTGGGATGCGTTTCGTTCGCCCGGCGCAGTGGAACGATAGGAAGAACGGAGGAGCGAACGAATCCGTCCAACGGCTGGCTTTGTCGGCCAATGTGTATGCCAGCACCCTGTTATGTGTGTGATCATGTGCGTTGGTTTCGCCCTGTAGTTTTTGCCTCGAAGAACCAGCGAACGACCCGACCCCGGTAACACGGGCCCCGACGGATGTCTGCAGGGTTTGCAGATGGGAAATGAACCCGGGGAGACGGAGACGACACCGGCTAAGGTACATGTTGCGTTTTTCGCCTTCGTAGTCTCACTTGCTCGCACAGGGCAGACTGCCTCATACAGTGAAGGAGCGGGATTTGTGGGCACGGCGCGAATACTATGGCCATCGACCGACCGCGCTACGTCTGCGGTATTTCCCGTCCCAGGACGTCTTCCTGGATTTCCATCCTTTGCGATTCCTCACTTGCAAGCGAATGCGAAGCACGAGAATGTATATTTTTCGTCGCATTCCTACCACACAGACACGGGAGAGAGAGGGATGAAGGCGAACACGAAAGATAGACAGAGTGAATGAAACAGTTTGTGTGTGCTAAAGTGACGAACAAGTGGAGAAGAAAACCAGCGAACGGAGAGAGGAATCGAAAATTTCAGTTTTAGCTGACAGTTGCATGTTAGCAGAAAAAATGACTTATAATGTTTACGAATACAACGCAAACAATGTTCAATCAAGCTTCGCCGCCATTCTACAAACTCAAAAAAGAAAGCAAACCCTTTTTTATGCGTCAAATTTTGTTTGGGTACTACCCTTCTCATAATTTCTAGTACATTCCATTTCTGGAGATGAGAAATTGATATTACAAAGCAGAAAGGCGTAATAAACGAATCTGTATACTCATTTATGTTCCAAGCAAAACGTACAGTTTCAGCAAGCTGCACTGCACTGTGTTTCTATATGATTTTTGAAATAAGTTTGCTTTATTTGTATGCGTGTTTAAAAGCAGGGCTTTCCGACAAGCAGTCGTGGCCGAGCGGTTAAGGCGTCTGACTAGAAATCAGATTCCCTCTGGGAGCGTAGGTTCGAATCCTACCGACTGCGATGCGAGAAACTTTTTTTTCATTCTTCGCATGCGATGCGAGAAACTTTTTTTTTATTCCACGCATGCGATGCGAGAAACTTTTCTTCATTCTTCGCATCCCATGTTCCCTTTAATTTTGGTATTTGTCAACTACTACAGAAGAGTAAACTACTCCGAAGAATATATCCTATCCTCCATCATCCTCCTATTTCATTATAGCGATCCACACTGTCAGCATTCGCGTGCCGTGTGCTACTGGTACAGAAAGCCAACAAAGCCTTGAACTTTCCCTCTCTTTTACACGCTCTTCTGTGCTCTGTATCCCTTTCTCTCGCTCACTGCGGCTTTCTCTTTCTTTCTGTCTGTCTCACTCTCTCTATTGCGTGTGCGCTTTCGTTAAAAAAGCATGACTGTTTTTGCGATCCAACCACGGTACGAAGCAAAAGCAACCGTACGCAAAGCTGACGAGAAGACACCAGCCGCCACAGTCGCGATGCGAAATAAAGAGGCCTATAATATCGCGCGTCACGCCCGTGCGTCGGAGGGAAAAAGGAAACTTATGTGTCCAAATCGCGGCTCTCCGCGTCGCCGCCCAAAGCGGGGACCCCGTTTCATTGCTTCCTCATTTTTTGACGATTACGTGACCTACCGAAATTATGTGTCTTCGTGGTAATAAATGGGACTTCTCCAGAAGATGTGTGCTATAAGATTTCCCTGAAATGGTAAAGTCAACACAAACATGATTCTAAGATTCCAGAAGAGGAACAGTTGCCGTTTAAGGTTTTCTTCAAATTTGTAGATTTTCAATTGTAGCCTCATCGCATTATCAACGATGCGCTATGATGCGTTATGCTTCGCTACAAAGATGGTCGGGGACTAAGGTAGCCATTCAAACAATAATGCCACACAGCACTGGAAATGTGGATCGGAGAAAGATGCCAGTGACGACGGCGGCGACATTTTGCTTACGCATTTCAATTACCATCAGTTCCCTAGAAACAGACCATTGGCTACGAATTGGCCGACGGTAGCCAATGAGAAGGCGACATGAAACGCAATTATCATTCCCCGCTAAAATCGCCATTGATTTTGCACGCTTCTCGCTCTTGACCACACAGATGCGAGCCCGCTTGATGCGACGAAACAAAACCATTTTAAGGCGCCGTTCGCAGCGATTCGTTGTCGAGAGATAAACACTTTTTTCCCGCCGTGTTTGACAGTTCTCGCTAGAGCATTCCGCGCTTGCCTCACCGACCGCATTCGGCTCGCCTATGCCCTTCCTGTCGACATCCAGTCGAGCCACAGAGCGCACAAACACAACAAAAAAGCACACACCCGAGGCGACGACGATGTTGGTGGTGTTTTATTGGAATTTAATTGCAATAGGAAAACACCAGACGCGGACTTTTCGCGTGTTTGCAGTTTTTTCATTCATCGCGTTCATTCTTTCACTCTCTCTCTCTCCCTCTCTCTCTCTCTCTTTTGCACACTTAAGCACGCCAAAACGCAGTAGGAGTCGCTTGCACCTGATGAACCGCCCGAGCTGTGTGACGTGACGATTACGGCCGCGGATTAGTAAACCCCACAAGAAGACCATTGTATAGCGCAATTTTATGTTTTTGCTCCTGCGGTGGACGAAACTGGACGCGCAGTTTCATGCGGTCACGACTTCGCCGCGGATGGTTTGGCCAAACAACATCGAACCGTAGCATCACCGGCCATCGCATCCACGGCTGGACGGACGACACTCGACGTCGTCGTTTGGTTTCGTTTGGAATGAATGGAAGAAGAGGGAAGGGACAGCGACAAAGCCTGCTCCTTATGTTGTGAAAAACTTTCCCTTCGTGCGATTGACAGCTGAAGCGTTCTCTTCGCCTTACCGCTTCCCTTTCCGGTGGTCTTTTCGTATCGGCGCACATTTTATCGATTCGGGTCTGCAAATGCGCCCTCTTTCGAAAACCGATGGAATGCTCCAGGTGGAGGGGGAGTGGGAGTGCAGTAGCAAAATCTGTAGAACTGCTCGTGTGGAATCTTGTTATCGTCCGAATTGTTATCGTCTATTTAACTTCAACCACCAACCATGTCACAAACCGTTTTGCTTCGCTTTCGTTTTCCCGCATCTTTTTTTCTCTAGCCCGCAACATAATTTTTCCTTGTTATCGGAAATGTGAGCAGAGAAGGGGAATAAAGCAAGTGATAAAAACGGCGGATAAGGTGAGGAATGCTTGAAGTGTGCCATTCTATGCATCTCTTGCATGTTGTTTTGAAAACTCTCCACCCAAAAAACGAACGACATGTTCGTTGGTCCTCGAAGGTTATGCAAAATTAATTATTGATCATTTCCCGAGGTGTACAACGGATGCAAGGCCAGCACTTATAATTTTTTAGATTTCATCACAACAGGACTCGGGACTACTACCGTTCAACCTCGTACCGCCAGTGGAAAGGTCGTTAAAAAAATCTCCCCTTAGAGAATTCGCGTGAGACGTTGGGTATTCGCAGTTATGTTAAGTGGCAGCTGTTGTAAGATGAGATGAGGGAAGTGAAAAAATGGCGTTTTTACCCGTACGCTCTCTTTCAGCGCCTTTTCCGAGAAGCAGTCGTGGCCGAGCGGTTAAGGCGTCTGACTAGAAATCAGATTCCCTCTGGGAGCGTAGGTTCGAATCCTACCGGCTGCGAGTTTTTTGTTGAAATTATAAACTATTACTACATATAAATATTGGAAGAACGTATGACGACATATCCAAATTGCAAGCATGCTGGTAGCCAGGTCTCAGATCTATGCGAGTTCAAATGTGTGGCCGTTGTTCGGAAAACTCTCCCGTTCTTATCCGACCAGTGAAATAGAGGTGTGCTACAATTTAACATTTGTTCTTACTATTACGATCGTTTGCGTACCTGTTTCCATGCGATGGATTGCGTCAAAAGCCTAAGCAAATATGTCTTTAAACTATACGTCACTTGCAAGCGCCGACCAGTCCGCCGAAGAAACGTCCCTTTGTGTTATGTTGGCTATCGTTATTTTGCGTTTTTGCGTGATGGAAACCAAAACTTACAAAACCACCCGTACACGCCAGCAGAATGACGGCAAAGGAAGCAGTAGGAGGGGAGGGACGGTCGGTATGGATATCAGCAACAAGGGCGAACGTCGCGTCATCAAACCGTTTTGCCCTTCTGCCGCTCCCCGGCGTCTGTGGGCAGTTCTCCTCCCCCGCACCTGCTCCAAGTACTATTGCGAGGGTTTTCCCGTTTCTGCACGACGGAACGACGGCGGAGCGGACACACAACTGGGAGAGTGTTCGTGCGTTGTGCGTATTCGGAAAGAACAAGACAATAAAGAAACACTAAAACCCGTGCGGTCGACCGCGCGCGCGAATTCCGTCACCCACTAGCAGGAATTCCCCTAACAGAGCAGGGGCGCACAAACACTTGCACGGCGATTCTGCGCTCGATCTCTGGCTGCGAATGTGCGCCCAAAGAGGAAAACCAAACTCACAAAGCGAACAGCGATGGAGCGAATCACCTGCGCGGTAGGTAGAGGAAGGTATAGCGATCGTCGGCTGTGGAAGGGGCGTGCGAGGCGGTGCAGCGAAGGGCACAATGGGTATGGAACATCGCTCAGCTGGTTTTTCTGGCGTGTGTGCGTGTACCTACGCACACAACCGTAATGGTAGAGCGGTGTGAGTAACGGGTGGTGGGCATGTGTTAGTTCGCTTCGCTCAGCTGATCTGTGAGTGCGCGAGATTCGCGTGCAGTCGCGAACGTGAGCTGTGAGATGAAGTTTCTCACGACCGCGACCGCGGATCTCGCGAGCCCCTGTCGACGACAAAAAACAAAAAAAAGTGCCCAAGCAGCAACAACAACAAACACGCGCCGCGGGTTGCCATGAAGCACCTTCCTCGCCGCCGTCTCGTTCCATATCCTTCCCTCGGGTGACGGGGCTATACAACCAGCAACTAAAATGCATCGACTGCTGCTAATCTCGAGAAACGGCGCTCGCCTTCGAGTCGGCCTTCCATGGTCGAACATTCACGTCGAATGAACGACAGATCGCTTCGGCTCCTTCAGATGAGCATTTTGAATCGACGTCCACAGCAACTCCGCTGCGCCGCCCTAAAATATTGAACGAATTATTGTAGCATCTTGCAATGGCACAATTCAACCCGCAATCTTCCGCACGTACTCGAGCCGAAGGAGCGGAAAAGGTGCCCGGAAGATAACGGAACTGTCGCCACCGCCGACCGACGGCGATCGGATTGGCGTTCGACCGCTCGGTGGAAAAAAGCCGCAAAACGTCAAACGGTTCTTCGCTCCTCCACCTTCGAAACGTCGCGTATCGCTTCGTCAAACGCCTTCACCCCAACAACGCGGCCGTTAGACGCCGGCGGTTTCAGTGACACCGTTTCGCGCGGCTCTTTCCATATTTCTCTCTCTTCCTCGAACGATCCCTGTCTCCCTCCGTCCTGCATCTCCATCTCGTTCTCGTTCGAAGAGACCGCGCGAGACGCGCGCGTATGAAATCTCTCACCGTTTCGCTCTCGTTTGCGCGCTGCCCGCCATAAGCGCACATTTAAACCCTGCTTCGCGGCACGGTGTCCACAACTTTGTAACTTTCACCTTCACCTCGTTCTTCTCGGCCCGGCGCAAAATGCGTCCCAACAACGCCGTCACAGTCACTGCGACGCTTGGTGCCTGTAACGGTGGACGGAGCCGGGAAAATTTTCCTTACTTTTCACCCCAGCATGAATTACACTATATTAATCTTGGGCGTCGACCGCACAAAGCGCACGAGGTTCGAGGTTCGGCGGTAGATTCTTCTGGGCGCTGTTTCCGACGGGGATACATTGGCAA
Source organism: Anopheles plumbeus (assembly GCA_034621735.1). Lineage (NCBI taxonomy): Eukaryota > Metazoa > Arthropoda > Insecta > Diptera > Culicidae > Anopheles > Anopheles plumbeus. The sequence continues at coordinate 1,035 of JAOEFI010014689.1, read as the reverse complement.
ATTGTGCTGGTACGGGTTGGTGGTGGTGGTAACGACGATTCGGAGAGGGGCTGCAGTGGGCGAGGACGTGGTAGAACGAGTGTGCACGTTGTCCTTCGGAAAAGGGAAAATTCATTTCAAGGGTCGTCGTCGATTGCAATGCTGCGTAGCCGCCGTTCGGCGGAGCTGTCTCGTTGCCTTCGAGTAGGCTTCAGGTCTCAGTAGGTCTCAGGTATACGGTTCCTGTACAGCGTTGCGGCGAAACAGGTCGACGGAATTTGATTTGTACTTTTCTAAATACAAAACAGTGTTTCAAACTGATAGTAAAAGACTATCAAGAAACGGTGAATCTCACAAAAAAACCAAAACGAAAAAAACCTACTGAAGAAGGCGTAAAATTTGCATAATATCTTCATGGTTTGAGGATTAATTTAATATCATTTTGATTAGGTAACACGAAATTTACTACATCCTAGAACGTTGGCAGGTGACAAGTTTTGTTTTAAACTCCTCCAGGGTTAAACTATTCCAATTGGAAACACAACAGGCAGACGGCCAAAGTATTCATGAATTCAATAAAACAAAATAGGCCGTGCTCCACATCCGATATCTTTTGGGATCGCAAGGACCTCGGTACTCATTATGTATACGGTTAGACACGGTCGTGGGTTTTATCCCGACTGGCATTCGTGAGGCCACTCGGCTCGAAAAACTAACTTTAAATGACGGGCAAATAGTAACCCCTCCGTTTTCGGAAAGTTGGATGATATATTCGTTTATCGGATCCGATTTCGTACGCTTTCCTCCCGGGAAGTATGTTTTCGTTTGTTTCCTTCGCTCAATCCGTCCCGTACTTCGCACGAATCGCCGGATAGGGCAGACAAATAACGCACACGAACGCGACCAAGGGCCGCCGGGGCGGCCGGGAGATTATAGTGATGAAAAATGGTTGTTCCACTCCAAATGGCTCCAGTTTGGAGCTTCTTTTTGTGTGGAAAACAGAGTGCGCGGGTGCCCGGGAATGGGCGGGAGGGGGGGGGGGGGGAGAGGACGAAA